>CAJUYH010000333.1:0-71634 GCA_910591685.1 Galerucella tenella | reverse complement strand
ACCTGCCATAGGCGTATCATTAAATATTAAATTAACAAGATATAACAGAGTGAAAAATAATAATCACCAGCAATATATTTCAATTTTTGATATGAACAAATTGGTTTCGTCACTTATTTGGTACTGGAAAGTTATCTTTCATCCCTCGTATGTATTAGTAAATGGGGGTATTTATTATAACAAAAAAAGGAAACATGTATACCAAATATATTTTGCTATCCGAGAACTTGCTCTGAGAATTTTAAGTGTTAGGGACCACCCAAGTTGCCTACCATGATTTGTAGTCTTAAAAGTTGGTTATACATGAAAAAAGTTTAAAGATCTGTAACACTACCGTTTTGTACGAGATTTTGCAATTTAAAACCACTAATATATTATCAAGAAACTTTGACTGTTACAGTAGGATAGAAAAATAGGCGTTTTAAATGTACCATTATTCATAATGCACTGATATGATTTCAACAAATTCCTAATGTGTAGTGTTTAAGGTTTCAAATGGAATTTATATTTGTGCTGTTTTTTACAGTTGAAAAATTATCGTTAATATTTATAGTAGACCTGAGATATTTCCATTATTATTAGTCATAATGTGTTCGTGATTGTCTGATTTCAATCAGATTTTTCTGTGTAGGTATATTAAGAACAAGGAAACAAATAAATCAAATAGTGTCATTAGAAGTACTTTGGGAATTGGCAATTACAGAATATTTTATCATTAAATCCCGCTCATAGTCTGTTATCCCGAAGCTAAGAAAGATAACATTATGACCTCTGGTAAATTACTATTTATGATTTTTTCCACAAAATAGCTTTGCCGCTGTAAACGGAAAGTTAGTGCAATTTACCGAAAGCGGCAGAGAGCTTTCTGCTCGAGATACACATACATTCTTCTACAATTACGCGATATTAAAAATATGCGGTTTTTCATTATTATATTGGAACATAACACATTCATTCTTGCAACACTTACTTCGTGGAATATTTCCATAATTATTAAATGGAATGAATACATAACAAATTCCACCAAATAATTATAGAATATACAGATTGGGAAAAAGTTTAATCGGGCATACGATTTACAGAAGTACGACAAGGATAATATGAGAAAAAATACTTGAAAGCGAGAGAAGGATAATTGTGGGCAGTTGGCGATGGGCGTATTTAGTTCCAGAGGCTGGAAGCACCCCTATTTTAACCGCTGTTGCCAGAAGCGCAGATTAATTTGTAATTTACTCCTCGTCAGGAGTAAATAAAAACGATATCAATTAATAGTATATTATTAAACGAGCAATTTATGATAGCCATTATTCACGCTGGGTGACGTTTGCGTCCCGAGCCGCAGGCGAGGGGCGTAAGTCACCCGAGTGAATATTGGCCATAAATTGCGAGTAGAATACTATACTTTGTCCACGACCCTTGATTTCTTTATTAAATAAAAGTCAACTAACCTCCAGTTCATGAAGTTATAATATGTATAATATGTAGATTTTCGATTTTTCTGGCAGCAGCCGCTTTTTTTATTTCAGTTGGTGGGGTCCGGTGAACTATAGGGACACACGAATTTCTTAGTGATTTTGCGAAAAATCGATAGTACTCACCTATTTTGAGGATTATCCGTCGAAAAATTTGCGGGTTATACACAATTTACAGAGAAAAATTCAGAAAAAGATTTTTTTCGCCACTTGAACCATCACTTTTGGACGAAATATTTTATACAAACAACCGTTTAAACGTATCACATTGAACGGGAAAGTGATGAACAACATGTTTTCCCGCTAATAATAACAACATTTCAGTGAGTTTCTTCAAAATATTGTTTAAATTACCACTTTTATAAATATATATTTGAGAGGCTTCAAATTTGCATGGAAACAATTAAATCAAATGACAAATGACATAGAATTGCGACATAGAAGCTCTAGCGTAAGCAGTAGTGTGTAACGCCCGTCAAAAATCAGCGATAACCCCAAATATACACCGAATTTGTAGTAAATATAGAATATGATTTCGAACAGGAAATGTTGATCGCACTGCTTTAGTGATGAATGCAATGTAATGCGCACTGAGTTATTCAAGGAGGGGAAGGGAGTATAATCAGTGGATTAGTAATTCCCCTTTTTGAATCACTTGATATGCGCGTTACAAAGTATTGGATATTTTTCAACAATGAGAATGGTGACTGCATGGTACGCGCATATCAAGTAAATCAAGAAGGGGAAGGGTGAATCCAATGTTTATATTCCCTTCTCCTGCTTAAATAACTTAATGGCCATTACAAAGCATAGGATATCTTTCAAGGGGAAGGGTGAATGTAATGATTATATTTCCTTCCCTTTTTCAAATACACAATGTAAGGATATCATCATATACAAAATGTCTGTAATTTCATTTATTTTCTTGAGTTTGGGTTGAATAAATTCAATAAAAAATATAGTTTTAATAAATATTTGATTTCGCATCTCAATAATAATGTACAAGAATACCATAATTCTCAAGTAATCGATTGCAGCTACAGAGTTTTATGTTCTGTAGGTTGCATAACTCTCATATATTATTATATCATAAATTTTGGTTTCATATGGTAAGTATATATAGAGTATAAAATATATATTTAAAAATAAAATGTTATAAACAATTTTATTTTTTATTGTGACCTAAAAATTTATAATCTCATTTACATTGAAAGATTAAAAATAAATTTTAGAGAATGCATATTTAGATTTATGGTTTTGGTTACGAATTACGTTTCATGAAAAGATATCTGTCAATTCTGTCATTAAAATAATTCACATACAAATTGGTTGTATTTCAAATATGTATTTTATAAAAGTGGTAATTTAAATGATGTTATGAAGAATCTGACTGAATTTTTTTCACAGATAGCGAGAATAGATGTTGTTGATCACTCTCCTGTACAGTGCGATACAGTTAAACTGTTTTTTGTATAAAATATCGGGCTAAAAAGTGATGGCTCAAGTGGAGAAAAAAATCTTCTATTGTATTTTTCTCTGTAAATTTCAGAAACAAATTTCCTGAACAAAATATACAGATTTAAAAGTTTATTTCATATTGTATCCCCATCTCTTGTCGTGAATTATGAACCATAATACACTCCAGTGTATTATGAACCATAATTCACTTTAGTAGATATATGGGTACCATATACCTTCTGTTAGGGGGTTAAATATCGACTTATTATTGGGTGGTCGTGGACATACATTATTATTAAATAATTATAAATTATGAAAATTGTTAATTGAACCATCCACGCTACTACTTCTCTATATTTCATATTTTTTGAGTTAAATTATGGAAATATGCCAGCACCAAAGATACTTTTCCGCTCTATGGCGAGATTAGTGTAAAACAGTTAACGGAAAAGTCAACTTTGATGTTGGATTTGTATGATCAACAGCCTACTTTGGATGGTGATTGTGGAAAACAGTTTTCCTGGTATTTCCAAATTTTGTATGGATTTAAAAAAAATTACGTTAATTTGAGTAGGTGGTCAATTTTTATGGTCCATGATTGAGCGATTTTGGCGCCCTTCGGTGATGCGTTTTTTAAGCTGGTAGATTTTTTCGACCAATTGCTGCCCATCATAACTTCAAATTTGTATCCCATCTTTTATTAGGTAATGACTAATGGTATATTAAAAAATCAAATAACTTCAAATTTAGACTTTAAATTAACAGAAAAGGGAATAAAAACAAAATTTCACTAAAATTAGGCAACTTATCATGCAGATACGTCACTAGTTTAATTGTGAAATTGTCGAGAGTCTTTCTTTGCTGTTCCATGTTTCACCTCCGTCCTCTCCCCCATTCATTGGGACGTTTGACATCTGACATCTATTACTCTGTTGTTCTTAGCTTGTTCAATTTCAATGTAAAATATTTTATTAGTAAAAGGTAGAAAGCTCAAGCTCGAACTGACCAAAAATTTAAATCAAGCTGAAACCACAAACGAATGCACACTGTCAATCTAACCTTAACTTCTTTTTTTCTTCTTAATTTGTTTAACTAACCTCTCTTATGATTATTTTGTTTCATGTCAGAGTATGTGACTAACTTCAAAACTAGTGACGTCAAAGTCTAGAAGGTATATTTCAAGAAACAAAACAACACTACCTATTATATTCAATAAAGCATTCCTTGTTTACAGAATGTACCTAGATGGTTTAATTAACGCTTTGCAAAATATTACAAATGAGGATGCTATGGTAATTATCCAATACATCTGGAATATACTCAAATTAAGATCCTTCATTGAATAAATGTTTTTTTTATTGGTGAACCATTTTACCTATTTAAAGCACGCCTCAGCGTGTTTAAATCGAACTTTAAAACACGTGCGTTTTTTAAAGTTACCATGGCAACATCAACATTTCGAGAATTGTCTGAATGACAATTTTTTTATTATTGATCTGACAGGTGTACTTTGTAACGTCAAAACCTGTATTGCGAACTGCTAAGGACTTTAAGAACGTTTTGGCACTCAAGTCAATGTATTTTACATTAGTCAGGTCATTGATGGAATATTGTTCACCAGTCTGGTCACCATCTCACCAGATCCATGTAAACAACTTTGGAGAAAGTTCAGAATAAAGTCATTAAGTACATGTCGTTTAAAATTAGAATGCCTGTATCAACTAATACATATCAAGAGATAAGAGACTGTCTCGGTCTAGACAAACTTTCAATTCGTAGATCTCAAGCTGATATTAAATTTCTCCATAACTTACTCTGTTATAATATAGACTGCCCGCAATTACTATCCCGCATTGGTTTCCATGTCCCTTATAGGTCCACAAGAAATAATCATACTTTTGCAGCTCCATTACATAGATGTAATTATGGGAGGTTTGCTGCAATAAGCAGAATTTTATCCAGTGCAAACAGGTTGAATCTGGATTTTTTCAACATATCTGGGTACTCCATTAGGCAATTCCTACGAGATATGAAATCATGGTATAGGATTGGGATTGCATTATTTCAAAATGGTATTTTAATATTGTATTGTGATTATTAATTTTTGTTGTTACTGTTCGCTGAGTTCCTTGTCATAATTATTTTTACTTATATTAAGCTTAAATTTTATTTTACACGTTTAACCTATTTTGTCCTTGTTTTCATAAAATACTGGGTGTTACCCGTAAATAAATGAATAAATAAATAAATAAGTTGAACACCCTATTGTGAGTGACCCTATTGTGAGTGACACTTCTCACGTAGCCTTCAAAATAGTAGCGGAAGTCTTATTCTTTAAATCAAAATCAATGCATGAATTAAATTGAAAATCACAGCACACGTTCAGCCATTACATGAATTCACCTGAGTTTGCGATTCCATAATTAAATCATCCTCAAAAATATATGTTTTTTCCATCTTTCAATTTTATGGAATCAAATTTCATAAAACATCCATAGGTCACCATGTAGGAGGTCGTTATAAATTTGTTTTGTGAAATATTTTTATTATTTTTCCACCAAAGTATCGGTATTGAATGACCTAACGTCTATATCGAATATGGATGCCATAAGGTTTCAAGTTATGGGCACCCTACCTTACATGGTGATCGGATATTTTTTATATGAATATGATAATTTCAACACATCGTTGCTCAATGTGGGGTACGTTGTAATACAATAGCGTTTCAGCAGGTTGTTATTAAGAGGCACATGACTGCTAGTGTCATAAATGGATTGCTTGAGAGAGGTGGAAAAGTAAAAGGAGACATACATACATACAAGGTCGATCACAAACGTCTTTGAAATGAGTATAATGTTGTTCCAAAGAAAACAGATGAATAAGAAAAAATTTACTAAAGAAATTGACAATGACAACGTGTGTTAATTAAGCTCTTCCAACTACTAGCTGTGAAGTTGACAATTATTTCTTCTGCATGCCAACTGAGAACTTGAATTTTTTCCATTGTTAATCTCGGTCAATGATGGAATAATTCAAATATTTTGAGAATTCAGGGATAGTAGTTCAACAAAAACTTATGCAACATAATTTTGTATACCCAGGATATTGTCATTAACATATTTGCTGCTTGAAATTACCCAACAAAATGAAATTATTTGAATAAATATGCCATTAGCGTTCATAATCTATGGATTAGAGCGTAAACAGATACTGTACTTACTTGTCAGTCAGACGACGTGGTAAACGCTTCTCGTGGCGCGTTTCTGAAGGCTCTGGTGTAGAGTGTGAAGTATATATTTGATGGTTTATGAACACCCTAGTATAACACTTAATTTGTTGTTTCTAAAATTGCGCATGTGTTTATAGTTGAAAATAAAACATAACATAAAATCAATCAATTCAAAAATATACCACCGAATGCATCTCAAATTCATATAAATAGTTTGTGTCGTATTTCATCCAATATACATCTGCGATCAATTTTCTTACCTTGTTAAACGATATGGTAATAAATTACTGCGAAAAAACGAAAAAAAAAGATCCCACTATCCGACATGAAGTTTCGGATAACATTTATGTCATGTTGCGTGAGAAGCAAGAATGAAAATACGAAGTGTGTGTAATGGTGTAATGGTTCCAAAAAGAGCTGGGACCGTTATAAAAAAAAAATACGAATAATTTCTGCTATAAAAAGTAACACGACGAACTGGGTCGCTCAAAGAATATTTTATTTTTTCATTTTAATATCAAACTGCATCAACCACTGAGGGTTATTAGCAGCGGGACAATACAAGTTACATGGTTTTAGTTAACATTAAAATACATACAGTTATGTGGTAGGTAGCTTCAATTTAAGAACAAAGATTGGTTTGGTTGAGGAACCCTAATACGTTTTCTTTGTTGCAATTCTTATTTAGTATGTTCTCTAACGGTCCTTTAATACCGTGAAGTTCTCGGTGTAATTTGAATTGAGTACTAATATGTGTGATACACTACTTATTTGCACATTACACATGTCACATATGGGTGAAATGTCTTTGAAGAGTAAATGTTGGTGGATGGGTCGTGTGAGAATCGTATCTGCTCTTCTAGTTAGTCCATGGTAAAGTGGATTTTTTTTATTTCTCTCAGTTTGGTTGAAGAATGTGTCCAAAGCTCTTCCAACTGGTCGCCGATTTTCCTTCTGAAGGTTGTTTCCAAATCTGAGCTGAGAATTGAGGATTCTGTGAGTGGTGAGGAGCTGTTAGCTGCTTAGCGGCTGCATCGACACGTTCATTTCCATCGGTATTTTTATCGAATATTTTAACATAACATGGATGTGTGCTGTTAATAAATACGCTCACATATAGATGCTTTCACTTAGCAGCAGTATTCACAGCTTAGAAAAACCAATTCATATTTATTCATAAGCCGTAAAATAAAATCCCTGCTTAAATTTTTCCAGCTCTTTTTTTTGCTTTTTAGCAGCATCCTCTATTAGTGCTTGCATAACCCTCCAACGCTCTCTTGGCCAGTCTTAGATTAATGCTTGTCTGTGTCATTAGGGTGGCTAATATTTTAAAGATAGTATGAAGCACTGTTATCCCTCTATATTACAATCTGTTGTATCTCATTTTTCACATATATTCCTATTCGTCTCGATTATTGATAATCGCAATTTTTAGTTCTACGAGGTGGCCTTTCCATCTCCAAATTTTTTCTTTGCTCTCCAAATTCTTGTCTACTTTAGTTTCATTTTGTCTTCTTTGTGTTTCTTTCCTGCAATTATCCTCTAGACAACCTTAGTTAATCTAATCTACTGATGAAGTATGGATTGCACTAAGTAAAATGATATCAATACATGCTGAACGTTGTGAATAAAATAGTATATTCTTCAACGAGTGCAGAATGATGGCTATTATTCACGCGGATGGAGTTTCCAAAACGAAAGAGCGCTGCGAGTGAGTTTTGGATAATAGCCATTCTACTCAAGTAAAAGACTATACTTTCTCCACGACTAAAAAAAAAACTTCCAGTGAGGATCGAACCCCGATCGTCCGTGCCAGAGACAACCACTAGGCTATAGAGCATTTTTGTTTGTAAAAATGTAAAGAGCGAATATATAGGTACCTAACTCATATTTTTAATCGAAACCCTTACATTTATATATGAAATTAATTTCGAGAGGCGTACATATTAAATCTTCACTATCGCTACTAACTGTTGTCCATTTTTTTCTATATATAATACGTAGAATTATAATCATATGATTATTTTGACGTTTCAAACGACGCGCTGTCAGAAGCGATTTGCGTTATTAGGTATTTGACTTTTTGAAAGAGACGATTTGATTTAATTTATTCATTTTAATCCATTTTAGCATGAATTCTGATAATAATAGAATGTGATTGGTTAACGAGGGTGAATTCTTTTTCATCATTCACTGGTGTAAGAATCTATATCATTATGCAGTTAAATATTATGTAAAAATAATGTGTGCGTTATTATTTAGCCGTGGAGAAAATAGTATATTGAAGTTGCTGCAAAAGATATAATGAAACAAATAGTTGCGACAAAATCTTCCATCTGTTATCATCAACGTGCTGTAAATCAAGGACAAATGTCTGCGGTTCTAGCGGCTCTATGTTTAGAGCGGATCCTTCTTCCTCCACTGCACGTTTTAATAACAAACGGAATCTGTAGTGGCAACGTTTGTGTCACTATAGTAGCAGCTTCATCATACCACAGTATAACATTGACAATCATTGTCTACTGCTGAAACATTTTAATCCAAAATAAAATATAAATGAAAATAAAAGAATAAAAATTATATCAGTTGGGAATCCAATACATGAAATTATTTTCATTCAAAACTAAGTTAACTGACTTGACTATTACGGATTATACATAAACATTATTTATTTTGTTATGGAAAATAACGTTTATGTTTGGTCACTTTCAGCTTCGAAGTGTTAATGAAAATACGAAGTGTGTGATGGGTTCCAATCGGACACGTTGCGGTTCTGACTGAAATATGTAACAATACAAGTTCCGAAGTAGCTTTATAATTAAGCTGAACCCTCGAAAGGCACGTACCCGTTCTATGTAACACCATTTTTTATTTATATGTATGCTACGGACACCTGAACATATTTCACAGGATATATTATATTCGCTTCGGCAGTAGGTACAGTCTTTTAAATAAGGTATACAGGGCAAAATGTGTATGCAAGAAACAATTTCATATTTACGGCAGATTCCGTAAGTAAATGTTTGCCAATAACTATTTTATAGTATAATTGAACTGGCGACTTTCCATTTGCCCTAATAAAAAAAATACAAAATTGAATTTTGAATAAATACTTGGTGAAAGAACTAAATAATTATCTCATACAAAATCAATGATAATTTCGCTTGCAGCTTTTGCTGGAAATGCATTTCTTCTAGGATAGATAAACGCCATATTGATGTTGGAAGTTGTGAGGAAAACAACATAAAGTATCAAAATTTCCATGAAAAATTAATTGCAAAACGTAAAATATTTGTTTCCCTTCGACAGATTCTAAGCATATTAAAATTCATAATAAAAGTTTAAAAACTTTGGAGGAATATGGTTTTCAAATCACGAACAAGAAGATCAATTCAAAGGTACGAGCCATATTCTTTCACAAATTGTTTTATATTTTACCCATACATTCAGTATTGTGAAGGAAAAAATCATATCGAAAAATTGTTTTCATTCCACGAAACTTTGTTCCTATATTTATAAAATATATATCTGTCGAAATAGAATAATTTGATGCACTTTGTAACGTACAGGCTAAATTTAAAAATAAATTTAAGGAATCGTGAGCTCTAGCCCTCTATTCTTTCACTTCTGCTACAATATTTTAGTGTGAAGCAGCATCATCTTGTAGGAAATACATTTACAAATAAATCTGAAAAAAGCGTGTTGTAATTTTATGCATATACAGTAATTATTTCAGTAGTTTATTCTATTGATTAGACTCTGTCTATACACTTTTGGCCAAGCCCGGTCTGTACACGTTTGGCCAGACCTCGTCTATCCACTTTTGACCAGGCTCCGTCAATTCAATTTTGGCTGGACCTCGTCTATCCACTTTTGACCAGGCCCCGTCTATCCACTGTTTTTTGACTCTGGATACTGAAAAAATTTTTCATATCATTACTCGTTATTTCACTATAATACCAGCGTTTTGTTATCATGACAAACATACATATTAAAATAGACGCCATTTTCAGTCCATTTAGAGCAATAAATTTCCTTGGTTTTGCATGAACGCAAAATAAATAATGTATAGTTTGGCAAGTTTATCTGAAGCTATGCGGCATCGGTAAGAGGCAAGGAAAAACATGGCGCATATCTGTCAAACGTACAAATGGCGTACGGTACCTATTTTACCAAGTAAAACTGAAAATATAAAGCCAACTGAGAAGTTGATTTCTTTATTAGTGGTTAATAATTTTCTATTATTAACCTAGGTCAATAATGTACAAATTCAAATATTTCGAGAATTCGGGATAGTAGCTCAACAAAAACTTGTGCAACATAATTTTGTATACCTACCCAGGAGATTGTCTTTAACATATTTGCTGCTTAAAATTACCTATCAAGATAAAATTATTGGAATAAAAATGCCATTAGTTTAAAATTCGCGCTCAACCAAAAATGACTGATGACATAACCAGTACGTCCATAATATATCGATAACTGACAGTGTACCTGTCAGTCAGACGACGGGGTAAACGCCTCTCGTGGTGCGTTGGTGAATTATTTTCAATTTTTGACTTGAATATGGCTAGTAGTGGAAAAAATTGAATATACACCATGGTGGTGAAGACATTCATAAGCCTCGCACCTTATTCCGCTCGGGGCAATGGCCCTCGCGATATAATTTTGGTGCTCGGTCAACAATAATAGTCTTCACGGCCTTGGTGTATAATATACTATTAATATTTTATGAACTTTCAGTTTTATCAAGTAGCCGTTAAAAATGATTTCAGTCGTGTGCGTTTCTTAGCAATAGTTTAAATATCACCTTTTTTACATCATCATCAACGAATTTAATCTTCATTGTTGGTTCGACGAATTTCTTTTGAATTTGGTTTTGTCATTTTAAAATTAAAGGGCGCCAACACAAATCACTATTTTGAAACTATCGGAAGGCCACCTACTACTAAACTTATAAAAATAATGTATTCAAATATTAGGTCATTCTAATAACGTTCAAAACAAAAATTGATTGTTTTATTGTCGTGATATATTTCGTAAGGTTACACAAAATTAATTTAATAACACATAATTTGTCAATATATTGAATAGAATACGAAATAAAAGAAATGTAAACTATTCATAGAGGTTAAACAAACACAATATTATAAAATTAATAGAGGCTGTCACAAAATTAATTTTTTTTGTTTCAATTCTACAAAACGTCTGGTTATTTCATAGTGTTACATAACTATAATATACCTTTGGTGGTCGCGTACTTGCTAAAATTTTGAAATTTGACCACACCGCCATGAGTGGGTGTGTATACCTATAATTTTACTGAACCATTTAAATTACCATGTTTACTTTCGTCGACATGTTTGTGAAAAGGAAATTTATTTATGGTCTTTGATAAGTATAATAAGCTTTGAACCCTGGAATGTATTCAATGATTTATAGTTTAAAAAACATTATCCCCGACATTATTTTTTAAATTATTTTTAACTTGGAAAACATAGTTGAAAGTTTTGTATGATTTCCGAGTGAAGTGAAACATTGTTATTTCAAAAATCTGAGAATGCGACCGAACGCTGAACGTTGACGTCAAAAAGATTTGAAATTTGCTGAAAAATTGAATAAAGTCTTATCAATCGTCATAAGATTCCATAACTTTCCCTTTATCTGTTTCAAAGATAATCCCTTTATGCGAGACTTTTCAGCAATGCTGTATATAGCCACTAAGTGTTAGTCATATTAAAATTGATAACCAGTGTATTTTCTGCTTGTCATTCCATGCTAAGGTGTTGCAATTTAACAAGCACACGCGGACTGAAAAAATGTTTCCTACAGAAGATCAATATTTCACATAGTGACATATGTTTTAGTAAACCAGTCTTGCTACAGATAATTGATAAATGTACACAAGAATATGACTAATATCTACACAACGTTCAATGTTATTGTTTTGAGTTCAGCTGCTGTACAAGTTTTTTCTCCTTCTTGCTGTACGGTATGAGTGTTCTATAAGTTAGGAAACACTTATTATACAGGGCTCTTTAATATTACTGTTTCTATGTTTTATAATCAATAAGATTCTTTTCTGTGGTCATAATACTTTATTTGAAAACTCTTCAATACTAAAATACTTTTCTAACCACTAATAACGTCTGATTGTGTGTTCTTGGTCATTTTTGTGTGTACGTGAGGGAGGCAACTGTTGGGGAGTATTAAACACCCTGATCCCCAGGGCACCTACCTCTAAAATTCCTAATGGCAACCCCTATTTCTTATGTCATTTTTGAGTATCTCTCAGATAAATTTCATATCATTTTAAAATTGATGTTCTTGGTCTCACGAGTGTGTGGAATATATTTAATTTCTAAATTGGAATTATGCATGTTTCACATTTATAATTACGTAATACGACAACAATCGCCTCAACAGTTGTCCATCTTGATATTAGTCCAGTAAATGAAGGGACAAAGCTCCAGAAAAGTCCCTGAAGACATCACTTTGGGCTCAATTTTTAGGTCACGGCAGGTGTTTATAAACGAGAAAAATCTTAACGCGATTGAGTTTACGGAAGGGGGGGAAAATGGCCCCCTAAACCCTCGCTAATATCTTGCTCAATATGCGAATTAGAGAATTTTTCTTCAGATAAAACATTAAGATCGCCTCATTATTTACAAAAATGGCTACCATTATAGTTATCGAGATAATAAAACCTAAAAGTCTCCTAATTTCAGCTGCTGCTCTGCTTTCGATATTTTCAGGTGTTCAGTTACTGGACTAATATGTAACTTGACGTGTTTCCCCAAATTTTGATAATGTCATTATTTAAGGTAATATTAAAGGCCGTTCGTTTTCAAATTGACACCCCGAATGTTTTTAAGTGTTATTGCTTGTTTTCGAGTGTTATTGTGTTCTATTATGCTAGTTATTCTGTGTTATTGTTGGAGATTATGCTTTTTCGATTGTGATAAATTGTTAATGTGTGATTTTGCTTGCTTGTTATTCCATGTAGGTAATTGTTTTGACCATGGAGTTTTCTTGTTTTATTGAATAAAATATTGTTGTGACATGCACGATTGCTGAGAGGTTTTTAGCGTTATGTCATTCTTATTACGTACAATAGAGCACGTTAATGTTTGTTATTCGTCTGATTGTGTGTTCTCTTATATTCCTGTCTGTCTTATTCCATAATTTATTTTATGTCCACTTGAGTAATTTGGGTATTTTTGGGAGTTTTTGTGTGTTCAAGTGAAATTGAGTGTTTCTGATCCTTGTTGAGTGTAAATTGTGTTTTATTAAATAATATATTGTTTAATTTCACGATTTCTGAAGTTTTTATGTATATCCTATAGGTTTATTTGTGTTAGCAAGCGTTTTTGTGTTTTTTGGCACTAATTTCAGAGATTTACGAGGAAAAAATATGGTCAACGAAAACAATTTTCATAATTGCAGACATTTTAGCTTGCAAAGAGGTTATAAGTTCTGGGAAAAGGTAAGAATTCGCTTAAAAAGTTATTGTTCGAGGTCTATTTTCAATTAAAATAATACAGATGTAAAAGGTGCACTCATAAATTAATATCTGCGGCAACGGATGGTTCTTTGTATGTATGTACTCCGTTTACCACTCTTGTAGATTTATTATAATGAATTTTACACCCGACTTATTAAGCTGGTGGTTTCAACAAAGACGTTGCAAAGGGTTCAATCTATATTTTTATGGTTTAAAATTAGTTTAATTTGCTCTGACCGTTTTCAAGGTCTGTCTTTTCATCTTAAGTACTCACCAGGTGAGTACTATATTTTTTTGAACTCAGTTTACACGAGTCCTTTTTTGCTATTTTTTATTATTATTTCGGAAAAGTAGGTTGTGTGGAAACTAAAAGATATCTGTAGAGTAGGGAGGGTGAGTGTAGGGTCACAGCACTTAGGCCACATGTGACCCATTGTACATCCTCCCGAGGAGTTGTCCTCCTAGGTCATCGTCCATCCTGTCCTTCCCAGGGAGGAAGGTTATATTCAACTGAAAGATATAGTAATGAGAGAAGAGTTTTTGATTTTTGGTGAGTACTTAATGAATATTTGTGTTTGTAGTTGGGTTAGGAAGTGGAAGAGGTACAATTGAAAGAAGACCACGCTCTGGGCATCCCCGGGTATCGAATACAAAGCAGAATCGTTAGTTCTTATTTTTTATGATTCTCTACCTACTTAGTGTATAACTTATCCTTTTAGTAGCACTCTCCACTACCATACCTCAACTTAAGAACAGCTTCCATACTCAAAATAAATTACATAATCACCAATGAATCAAAACTATAAAAAAATATTAGGTATCGAATACTCATGATAGTTTCTTCCTTTGTTTTTTCACATGAAGGTTCCCATAGGTACCTATGTAAGTGGTTTCTCATTATATTTTGACCCCCGCTTATTTTCATTTATTACGGGAATACAAACAAAAGTTTCAGATAAAAATTGTATTATTTTACCTGTACCGACCAAAAATGTGACAATAGACTGAATTTTGTATACAGGTAGCCCTGAATTTCCTGATTACAAATATAATATAACATTGTGTAGCATTAGTCTTGTTCTATAATGGCGTATGGTCCTACTAAAAGATAAGAAATAAATTCACATATACTTAGTTCAAAAACAACATATATGTTTAGAAATTCGACAAAATAAAAGACTTGATTTTCAATACTACATTTAAAATAACAATAGAGGCTCTCCATTGTTATCAATGCACAAGTAATATCTTCGTTTCAAATTCGTCAGTCATTATTATGACCATTCAAATTTTCAATTTCCTTGCGAATCAAAATACACTTTTTCTCTTGGAAACCCCTATAAAGGCTATCACATAGTGGTCTGGACTATTTGGCCACCATTTAATGGTACCCTTATTGCTGAACCACCATAGAGATACCACATATAGAGGCAGCAAGCCAGCTCGGAATCCATCAGCATCTAAGAGAAAGACAGAAAGTCGGAGGCTCAGGCTGTCTTTATCTAATAGCGCAAATGCTGTATACACAGATAAAGGCAGATAAACTTCTGATCGTCTGTCTCTTTTCCTTTCACCGGGTTCAGACGGATACTCCTACTTACACAGTGGCCTATGGCTTGTTGCCTATATTTGTTTTACATCTATGCGAACCACACATGAAATTGATCACTTAAATGTTCTTATCGGCTACGACATTATGTGGCGGGGCTCTATCCTGCTTCCATATCATACTATTTAATTTCCCATATAAATTGAGAATATATCTTCTCTTTGATCTGCAGTATGGTAGTTTACCTAACTAGTGCGAAAAGTGATACTCTTCCGCACGCTATTGCAGATGACCGATCGACGCTTCAGCAGAGTTCGGCCAGAAATCGCGTGCGGAAAAGTCACTTTACGCACGTGTTAGGTTCACTATTTTTTCTACTAGTATGCGGAATAGAACCCAAAAGTTAACTTATAGACTCATCTATTATTAAATACATATCAACAAATTAGTTATTATTATTTGACATCCATTTGAAGTGGCCTATACCAGAGCCATTAAAAAATTATTGAAAAATACGCTTTTTTATTAAAAATCATAGCAGAATTACAATAAATTTCCTAATTTTTCAGTCATTTGGTAAACTACAACCATACAAATATATATTTTAAATATTCAAATGTCAGTTTATTCCGCAAAAACTTAACAAATTTAATTTCCGCACTAGTGCGTTAAAGTGACACTTTCAACACTATAAAGAGTGCGGAAAGTGGACTTTTCCGCACGCTCGTAGAAAATCTATTTTGGTGAATTGGTGAAAACACTGAGAGCCAATAATAAATTAATAATTGTCTCATTCTAAAATGTCAGTTACGTAGTACTGGTTACCCTTTTGTAGTACCATCTGTCATTATAGAATAAAACTATTGCTACACAATGTTATATATTTGTAATCAGGAAATTCGGGGCTACTTAGAAATATTGAAGATGTATTTTATTGGGCACCCACTGTATACAAAATTCAGTCTGTTGTTACATTTTTGGTCGGTACAGGTGAAATAATACAACTTTTTTTGGAAATTATTCGTTTCTATTCCCGTAATTAATGAAAATGAGTGGGGGTCAAAATATAATGAGAAACCCTGCACATCTCTTGTTCTACCCAAACGTTTCAATCAATCAACCAAATAAATACTTTTACTTTGTTTAAGTCCCAATTAACACGGAATGAAAGTGTCACTATTTTTTTGTTTGATTTAGGAGTAGTGGGAAACAGAAGCAATGGATTTGTACTTGTTTAAGTTCGCACTAGACTGGCTTTGTTTGTATATTTTGTTCTTCCATGTTTATCTCATATTTTTCCATTTGGCCTTCTTTGTCGTTGATGAATATCAGCCTGATTTTTGAGGTTTGAAATATCTTCTGTGTCTCTTGAATTTAATTCTTGCCTTTTTTCAAGGATTGCTCGCTTTCTATATCAAATCATATAATTTTTTCGTACAAAAACATTCCTCGATTTCATTCATCTCCAGTTGACAATGCGGTTTATTGTTATTTTTCAATCTCATCCTCGAACACTCGTTCTTTTTAAACTGCATATTTTGCAAATCATTTTTAAAAACTCGAAATGATCATCACTTTATTGTATATATATGATGTAACTTCTTAAAGGCAGTTCTAAAATCAATGACACCATTATATTATTTGGTTTAGAACGTTTCGGTATTATGCAATTTACTCTTCTTTTGAATTAATCAACGAGGTCAAATGTTTTCGATTAATTTGATTAAATATACGGTACAAACAGGTAATTTACCGTCAACTTAATATCTGTCTTCCTGGTGCAGTAGTGGGAGATTATTTTTTATATTTTGTTTCATAACATGCGTAGTGGCTTAGAAAAATAATAAGTATTTTTTTTTTTCACCTAAAAGTCAATAATAACTACAAAGTTCATTGCTCCGGAAAATTACACTGGAATAAAAATTACATAGATAATTGGTTTCAGATTAAAATATGTTTTTATTATCTCAAGCAAAACCAAAAGTCAATTAAAGTTAGATATCTATTATAAACCTTAAATTCCACTGAACGAGAAAATTATTGAATAGGTCAGTAGGAAACGGATAATATTTCATTGACGTCTGTCAGACATCCTACAGTACGAACCTTCCACTCCTTTGAGTTTCAGCTAACTCAGCTTAAGTGCTTTCCCAACATTGAAGAAGTGAGAGTGTTATTATTGACAATCGAACTGGAGTTTTTGAAGACACTGTAATATATTTAATAACAAATTCTGTAATTGTTAATGAGATAGATATGTAGCTGTTGATGAGATAGTTCTGTAACTGTTAGTACCTTAATTATAGCTGTTAATGAAAAAATTCTGCTTTTCTTATTCTTTTGGGAATCAAACCACAATAATGTTTTTTATTTTTTATTTCGACGTTTCGGTAGCGTTCCAGCTACCGTTGTCAAGATTAACTAGTAATAAAATTGATAAAAAAATGTTGGTCCCTATCTGACACAACGAAAAAATATGACCAAATTGTGCGTAGCAGCAATAATAGAATTATTAAAATTATGTATAACAAAAACATATTTTCAGTTCAATAATGATTTTTATGAACAGAATTTTGGTCTTGCCATAGGCTCTTGCCTCTCACCAATTCTATCAAATATTTTCATGGAACATTTTGAAGCCAAAATAGTGAATAATCAAAAATTAAAACCAATTGTTGGTCATATTTTTTCGTTGTGTCAGATAGGGACCAAAAATTTTTTTATCAATTTTATTACTAGTTAATCTTGACAACGGTAGCTGGAACGCTACCGAAACGTCAAAATAAAAAATAAAAAACATTATTGTGGTTTGATTCCCAAAAGAATAAGAAAAAAGAATAAGTAATGCCACAAGGAACTTACAGAAGATATTTAGAAAATTCTGAAGCTGTTGGTGAGATGAGACTGTAACTATTAACTAGTATTAACTGCAGCTGAAGATAAAATAGTTCTTTAACTGGTAATGAGATATTTCTTTAGCTGTTATTGAGATATTTCTGTAACTGCTATTGAGAGAGATTTGCATCTTCTAATAGGAGATTTATGTAGCTGTTTATGAGATATGTATTGTGTAGCTTTCAATGAGTAAGATAATGTAGCTGTTGAATGAAGCAGCTGTTTATTGGTGTTTTGTAACTACTAATGTTACTTTAGGAAACATGTTAGTTTTTCATGTTTAAAATACCAAAATGTTGAATTCGAATCAATTAATATAAAGTTATAAAGAAGTTTATAATTGCTTATTGGTGATTAACTTGGTCCAGTCATTATATATACATTTGGAAATGCAAATAAACCGAAAAGATAAATTTTGGATATTACGCCAGAAGCCCTTTACTTCAAATTGTCGACCAGAATTTCCTTGTGCATTGTCCGCCATTAAGAACGGTGTAGCACAGTGTCTGGCCTATTACTCAGAGGTCCGTGGATCGAATACCTGCCGTCCTCTTAAGAATATTTCCATTGTTTTCTTTTTCCTTTTTTCTGATATTGTTATAGACCTTTGCCCTTGCCCTCCTCTATACATCTAAATCATTTTCCTTGCCCTTCTCGATAAATCTCAATTATTTTCCTTCCCTTCTCAAAAAAGTACCAAACAATTTATTTTCCTTCCCCTTCTCGTAAAAATATGAAACAATTGGTATTCGACGTGAAGTTTATTATCTGTCATACGGTGCACAAAACTCTGGAACCGGGTTCCTGTAATGTAACGTGAAGTCTAAAAACACCAGATGTTCCACGGAAAAAGTGTCTCACCTGACCCCAATCCAAACTCCAAGGGAGTCCGTATAGGCGCGTTCTATCTATGGACACACACTGTATAGTGGGACGCGCTGCGGAGAGCTTTGCGGCTTTACACGTTTCACAAGTTTGATACGGAAAATATTTTCGATATCTCACGAGAAGAAAGAAAATAGCAAAGAACAAATTCCACTCCCCAAATTTATGTTTTTCCGTACGGTATCTCAATAACCATGCTCGATACATGGAAAATGCATGGAACCTTAATTGTAGATCGTAAAAAAAGTTACAAAAAAGTATTCTATAGAAATTTTTGTATCCCAGCGGAGAGCCGAGTTCTTATGAAAAAACTGATTTAACTCTTTTTTCAAGATGGCGGAAAACGTACAAAGAAATTTCGGTCGAGAATCTGAAGTTGAGCTTTTCTATGCCCCCCACGAAATATTCAAAATCTGGCTTTCTAGGCTCAATTTCATTTTTAACCTGTTTTTCCCGACGAAAGGACAAAATAATGAATAAAATCGTCATAGTGATCATGTCATCCTTTTTTTAACAATAAAGGCATGTTTATTATTATCACTTCAACGTTATCCATTGATATACTTTCAGTAGACTTTCCATTATTTATGTAAATTAAACATCTTAACACCAATTTAATTTGTTGAAATAGCGATTCAGATAAAAAAAACAATAATTATCCATTTGACAAATCCCTGTGAGATAATGAGTTGTCGTAAGGCAAACGCCAACAGTCGTCTAGAATCTAGAAATTCCATCTTCCTAACCTGCAGCGTTAAATGTTAATGTACCAAGATTAGGTTAACGATACGAGTGCCACTAACGCCAGAAATGAATGTTAGTTCAATTTTTTAATATTAAATAGCCCGTTTTTAATGCATCAACAAATTCTGTCGATTTATCATACTATCAATCTACTAATGAAAACTCTAAAAACACATTAGACTGTGGGATCTCTTAACACTCGATTGTTGGATAAATTTGGACGGTGTTTTGAATGAAAGTATACAACAAAGATATACGGTTGCCGCTTTTGTGCTTTCATTATTAATCTTAAGAATAAGGCCAAGCAAACGGAGCATGCGAGTATAGAAATTTTTGACAGAAATCCTAGTAGAAAACGGATGATGCCATCTATAATAGTATATTATGATACAAGTGTATAAGCAAGACTTTCAAGCACGCACGACGAGTTTGGAGGCACGAGGCAAAGCCGAGTGCCTTTTAACGGAGTAGTGCTTAAAAGGCGCTTATACACGTGTATCATACGCTATTTTTTATTATACCTGCACCGCAGTCTGAAAAATACTCAGGTTATGATTTTATAAAAACGAAATTGAAATTCCTTTTTCATAATAATTATTCATGGCATTATCCTTTTTTTAAAGTTTCCCTGGCAACATCATTAACCCGAGAAACGCAAAGTCTAAATGTCATGACTTTAATTATTGATCTGACATGAGTACCTACTTTGTTATGTCAAAAAGAACAATAATTTGCATGTGAAATGTGTGTTGATGAATGTGAATACAATGATCGAAAACAAGGAAAGGTCATCTGTGATTAGATTGTTAGCCGAACAAGCTGAAGGGAGGTTATTCCCCGAAAAATCCAAGGAAGCGTATCTAAAGGAATACGAAAAATTTACGAAATGGATGATCACAACCCACCAGACGGTGATCGATGAAACGTTAATGCTTGCGTATATGAACAAAATGGTAGGTAGCAATTTATTATTGAAAATAGCAATCATTTAACGAAGTTTCATTATAGTCAAGTCTTTATAAGTCGTCATCATTGTGGTGCATTCACTCCAAACTGCAAACGATGCTGCGAATCAAACACGGGGTGAACATTGCTTCTTTTCATAAACTACATGCTTTTATGAAAAGCACAAACAAAGGACATGAGCCTGAAAAGTCTTGGGTGTTTACAGAAGAGGAACTACGCAAAATTTTCGTAACAGCACCTGACGATACCTTTTTATTTTTGAAGGTTTGTACTGAATTGACAGTTTTCACAAAATGTTGACAGTATAATATTTTTTATTGTTACCAAGGTGACTTTATAGAGCACATGTGCTTTAATCGGCCTTTCAAGCACGCTTTTGCGTTTTTTATCAGCGATTATGATGCAGGTATAATAAAAAAAACATTGCGTATTATAGTATCATTTTGATAAGTTTACACGCTAATGTTGTTCACTAATTTGTTATAAACATTTCAAACGAAAAAAAACCTTTTTTAATTTTTTTTCATATAGCGTGAAACTTAATGAAGCAATCCCAATGGTATGTATGGATAAATTGTAGATAATTAAAATACGAACAAAATGTGGGGTCGAACAAGTCAATCGATTAATAATTAGGAACCGAGAGAATCAGGAAAAACCGGAAAATCTTTGTCATTTTTTGTTTACTCAAGAGGCTTCGCCGTAGAATCTGTAGTGGCAAAGTTAGACATCATTAGACCGTTTCATTAATCACCTATTCTGCCAAATTTTACGACGTCTCCTTCTCCTCTGTTTTAAAGTTAATATTGGGCGACGACCCAGCACTGTAGTGGAACGCGTTTGATGCGATAATTACAGTCAAGCAAGGTCGGACATGGTTAGTACTTGGATGGGTGACCAAAGCCAGGGAAAACCATCGTATAGGGCCCGTACAGCCTGCAGCGGACTAGCATATCACAGCTCGCAGGCATTATACCAATGAGCACGAGGTATAATGTAGATATGCCGTCTTTCGGAGGAGACGTAAAACCGAGGTCCCGAGTCCATGGATGTTGGGCTCGTAAAAGAACGCTACCACTGGTTGGAACACTAGTGGGTTCGCCAAAATTTCCGGTTAGGGGTAGAGTGCTCCCGGCGTCGGTGATTAGCCTCAGTCGCAGAAATAGACCGACGTTAAAAAACAGAATAAAAAAAATGTTAATATTCGCTTAGTGAAAATACTCCTCCACATCTTATCGAAAAGGCTCGAACTGCGACCGAAAATTTGTTACTTGAGGTTTCAATACAAAATTGTTTAAATTTCACAATTAATTATACATTTAACTGATTATTCTATTCATTTTTATATTCTTGACAATAAATACATCAATCAGCCACAGTCTAAGCATCAGTTATAATTATTCCGAGATAAGTGTTTGATACAACTCGCCCTTAATGTACTATCATCATCAAATCAAATCAAATCACTGCGCAGAATCTTGAACTAAATATTGTTCAATAAATTGGAATAGTCTAAAATGGCTTAAAACAGTTGGCCAATATTTCACACAAGAAATCCATTCCAGAAATTGTTCCAAAAATTGCACAAGAAATTGTCTAATCTAAAATAACCTTAAGTTTTGTTGCTCTACCTTGATCAAAATTATACTACGCAATGTCTTTTATATGATGGCATTATCCCTTTTTCACTAGGATTTTTTTCAAAAATATTTGCCTACTGCTTGGCCTAAATGTTAATAAAAGGACGTGCGAAGAAAGATAATATCAAATGGGCGTAACAGGTTCCTGGTTCCTTATTCGAAAACATCGTCCACATCAAATATTTAAAAACATTTTGACCTGTCCACTGTAAATAAACATTGGGTAACTAGTACCTCAACACACACACACCTCGAGATTTTAACAGTTATGTCTATTAAATATTGTATTTTAAACGACTGCCATATCTAATCCCATTACGAAATATAAGGCTACTGTGGGCTTAAATCTTATTCATATTCAAACTAGTCCATATTTGTCAGAAGTAAAAATAATGCAATTCAGTTAACTTCTGCATCTCGCCATTGTTGTATACGAATAGTGTTAATAATAATGCTGTTAATATAGCTCTAGTCTTATGTGGATGTCTGGAGAATACAAGGATTATAGTTCAATTTATTGTTTGTAGGAAATATCGCGATTTATATTTCGGCAATTGTCTCAACAACAATAGTACAGACTGGTGAGATTTTAACGTCGGAAGCTTATAGATATTGGGGCCAAATTGACTGGCACAGCTTGTTTTTGTATAAAACCATTTTTTCTCCTTCAAATGGAGTCATGATATTTTCGAAAATCCTCATACTCCACCACTGGCTTATTAGAATTTGACATAATTAATACTGTTGATGTGTTTTTAAGAGACAATAACCTACAACAAATTTTATAATTTGTACTTCCATCCCCCAGAAGATATGAAATAAAATGTGTATTTCTTCTGCACTGTTCAACAGCCTGTATCTCACATCTAACTAAGAAGGTTTTTTTTTCGGGCCGAGATGGGAAACTCATGTTCGAATGGGTCCTCAACCAGTACCCAGACAGTGTTGGACTCATCCCCACGGGAATGCTTACCAACCAAACCCACCTCAAACGCGCCGTTACTCCCGCCTTGGAATCACTACCCTAGCATACTTCAAGACGGGCGGCGGCTCCTCACACACTCTCCGCCATTTTCTCCCTTCTATCACTCCTACCTCTCACATGCCATGTCGAGTCCTTCTCTTTCCCTAATCATCCACTACGCCACTTATCTCCATCCATTCCTCCTCGCCCCTCAACATAATCTCAATCATATTTTCCCAATACACCACCTCTCCCAGTTTATTTTCCAACTTCTTCAAAACTTCCTCGTTCTTCCAACATCTAAACACATGTCCCACACCATCCTCCACTTCACATCTCTCGCACACTCCAGTTTCTCTATTCCCAATCTTGTGGAGGTAACCCACTCTCGAGCCCTGTGAGCACCTGCGTCAAGAAGTAGTTCACCTCCCCGAAACTAACTAAGAAGGTTAGAGAGAAGTTGCATTTGTGCATTTCAAATATTCCTCAACGATCTATCATGCCTCTAGTTTACGGTACTTATTTACGGAATACCCTGTATAATTATATAATTTAATATAATATTCCCACGATGAAATTTGCTTCTTTTGGACAACATTAACGTTAAAGATCATAAAGTTGTGGCGTATAAACGAGTCGTATTTATATTTATTATGTTATTTATTACTCGTAATTTTCCACACTTCAAAAATAAATACAATTCTCAGTCGTCAAATTCTAACTTCATAGCAGTAACGTTTAATTTCTTATTGTATAAATATGTTTTTATATTTATATTTATCTGCTACTGGATAATAACGATTTCTGTTTTTATGAACCTCGCTGAAGACAATTATGTGGTATGAGAAAATGGAACTAAATAGTTGCAAGCAATTCATTAGCTCGTTTATTATAACGGAAATGTTTAAATTCAACAATTTGTATTCCAGGACAAAAATTTATTTTAGATAGAATTAGATTTATTTTATTATTAGCTTTATAGACGTTATCTAGAATATAGTTATTTTGACAGCACTTCAAGTTATACAATTTATGCATTTCAAATAACAAAACCTCCGCCAAAGCTGAATTTTGGTGGTAAACACCTTATGGGTACACCAGTATAAAAATAATGTGTTGAAAGTCCCCATCGATCCCACTTGTGTTTAAGAAGTTATTCGAGGTCAAAGGACCAAATTTTCCAAATTTCTCGTGAACGGTATACCCTTGTTATCTTCTTAGATCCACCATTATCCACCATTCCTGAATGGAGCTCATCAACTGGGTCCGGTGGACAGATATCCCAATCCATCATATGCCAGCCGGGTTCCGGTCAGTTAGGTTAGTTAACCGGGACCCAATTGGTATATAACTTTTTTTTGGAAGCGATTATAACCCGACCGCCGGACCCAGTTCCTATATGTAGGTACTATGTATACACTGTGTTATTTATATGATGCCACATAGGTACTCCTGTACAAAACTGTCAAACGCGATCTAACTTTTTCACCAAATTTTTCACTCTTAATTCTCTTAAGTCGAAATCCATTTTCATACCACTATTGAATAATTGAAACTTGTAGGGAATAGCTAGCAGGGAAAGGACACGGGAAAAGTTATACCTGAGGTATGGCGGTTCCATTCGCCACTGTGGTGAATTTTTTTTTTGCTGTTGGTTCTTTTTTACAATTTTTCTCTAAAAAATTTTTAATTTGAAATAAGCAGTTATTTGTTTGAAAAATGTATTTATTTATTTATAAATAAAGTACGGCGGATCTTTTATGATCGTTTGGGACACTGTTTAGCAGCGAACGGGGAACAATTCGAGCATTTAATTATTTAAATAAATTTTTGAAACAAATAACTCTGCTATATTTTAAATTTAATGTTTTTTAGACAAAAATTGTGAAGAAAGAAGTAAAAACAAAAAGAAAAAAATTTCACCACAGCTGCGAATCTAACCGCCATACTTCAGCGTTCACTCTTAAATACAGTATAGGAACGAACCAGTAGTATAACTCTTATAAATTTCATTCATAAATTGCCAGAGCTGTTGATGACCTTGAACGGATCGCTTTACGATTCATTTTACCAAAGGCGTAGGTGGCATAAGTTTTAAAATGACTTGAACGTGTTAAATGTTTTTTCTTAAATATTGTAGAACAGTACCTACACTGATGAGTGAATAAAACAAAAGTCTTATACAAAATATTTATTGGTTTTTCCATATTACAATTTTCATTTTGTTATGATTTTTAAAAATTTTATTGACAAATAATGTGTAATACGTACCCTGAAGAAAAGTTTTATTGAATATTTTATTGGAAAATCAACACAAGGATGTACAAACTCTGTGGTTTGACTAATATTCATAAGTGATTCAACTTTCTCAAAATTCATTTGGAATAATGTTCCTAATAATGAGATGTATTGAACAAAATTTTCATGCGGCATATTCAAGTTTCCAAAAGTATCCTTATTCGTATTTTCATAAGCTCTAAGGTAACAGTATAAACACGAATCGTCTAAATTCTGATACGCTTGTGAATACGTCTCACATACGCTGCATGTATGAATTTCCGAACATTTTTTAATTAAATAACCACAAAAGTAGCGGACAAAATTCTTTTCCAATAAATAATTTGTCTGAAAGTCTTTAGGCACTGCAGTATTTGATGAAAGAAATATTGTTGGAATAGCCTTTTTTGAAATAAGTTTTCTTTTATGAGGTTGCATAATCATGTCTGGTTCAAAATAAGCACCACATAAACGATGACTACTATTGTATAGAGTTTGTATTTTTGGCATCAAGTCAGGCCTATCGCATGCTTCGAGCCAAACTTTAGCTCTGAAACAAAAACAACAAATTAAATCAATGCATGAAACTAAAACTCATAAATGTAATATGAAGATCAAATAATAAAGTATTATACTTTTCGTATGGAAAAACAAACAGTTTCCCACTCTTCTGAATCCTTTGGAAAACTATAAAATCTTTCATCACAATTATAATATTTATTGTCACATCCACGAACCACACACACTACCCGTTTTCTTCTTTTTATTGGTATCCATTGCAAAAAAATGCTTATAAGCTATAAAAATAATATCAAAACCCCGTAAAAATATAAAGTGTAATAAATAATTTTATTCGCAAATTCACCACTGGCACTTTGGTTGGATCGCAGCACAGCACTGGCCGCCGGATCAGATACTCATCCGAACGACGTTGTAGGTCACAGAGAGCTCGCAGTGTAACGTCACGAGATAACTGGTTCGTTCCTATACTGTGTCTTAAATTTCCCGAGCCACTACCCTGCTGGTTATCTCCTAAGCGGTTGAAAGAATTCGAAAGTGGTATGAAAATGGAGTTCGACTTTTTCAAACATAACTATCCATTTTTTTCATTAAACCAGAACAAATTTAGGAAAATTGGAAGTGCATTTGAACTTATTTTCCAATGACCTTTTCAAATCTGTTGGTGCATCTTATAAATAACACAGTGTATATAAACCATACTAGTCTGACAATAAATACTCGAATGATACTTAGTCCGTTATTCAGTCTAGCTCTATCACCTTGACTGCTGACTCCGCTTTGAAAATTGCTCAGGCGAAGGCTGTACCTACTTACACGCATTAATTTTGAGTACAATTTAGTAGCTGACGAGGATTTATATCATGAAAATTTATATAAATCATTACTTAGATAAAGTTGGCCACCCTCAAAATGGATTAACGAATGGGGGCGGTGAAGTAAATATTCCCTGTTAACATATCTACTAAGACCTTGACAGTTTTGCTATCATTGATGTAATAGTTGGTTGAATGTCCTCTAATGAACTGTTTCGGCTGTCTCTGTCCTAGTGAGATTAACCACCCTCTTCCTTGTGGCCATATTTATTGTCGACTCTGTGACACCGCAGAAGGGTTCCGGTCTAATGAATGGCATTGATGATCCTAGCCTACCATGACTTTGCAATGGTACCTAATTGCGTTTAAGTCACATATATATGCAATCCCATGCTAGCTTAGAATTGACCTCTGAGGAATCGAGCGCCTTTAGTGCAGCTGAACGGTATGTCCTTTCCTTTTAAACTTTTTGTACCTACTTTACACTTATGAAAACATTCTACGAGTAGACAATCAATAATATTCAAACAATAAGTTTGAGACTGCCATTTTTTTTTTAAATTTGAAGCATATTGTATGAATTTCAAGTATATACATGAATAGCTTACATTTAAATATCACCTATAATAAAACTGTTCGAAAAAGTGCCACTAGCTCTTGGACTATAACGACCATTGCTTCCACTTTAGCCTATGCACCTTATTCAAATTGTTAGACTCGGCACGTTTTTTTATTGACCGGTAGATCCACCAATCGACCAACTGCGTTTTTATATTGATTGGTGGATTGTAGATTGAATAGATGACGCGTTCACTTATTACTATGCATTAGGGGAGAGTGGTCGAATATCAACCGCTGTCCAATATCGATCACACACCCCTACCCAATTCTTGAAGCTTTTCAACTTCTTAATAGAGCGAGACCGCATGCGCTGGGATGGTATTTACTATGTATACAGTCACCTACGCACTTAGTCGATGTTTGACCGTAGTGAATGCTTGATGTTAAATTTTGCCTTATTCCTTATAATATTTGTGACACCGATACGAAAGTGAGTAATGATTTAATTTGATTGTAGCTTTGATTTTTGTGCAGTAAGGTAATTAGATATGTATGTGCTTATTATGTGTGATGAATTATCGTTACATTTTCACAGATTTTTTTTGTAATTCATCTTTTTTGTCTACCACGTGCAGTCGGCTAATGTCAACCGGGGTGATCGATATTTTCCTACTGTGATCGATATTGTACCAATGGCGTTTATTCTTTTACAGATGCCTTGTCAAAAGTATACACGCAAAACTTCTCGCGCTTCGTGGTCTGAAAAGGATATGGAACGTGCGCTTAAGACAATACATGACAAAGTTGCTTCCATACGAAAAACTGCACAAATGTTCAATATTCCATATGGAACATTACAAGACCGTTTAAAAGGTCGCTTCGCTACAAAAAAGTACAAAATGGGCAGAAAATCTGTTTTTACTGTTCAGCAAGAAGAAGATCTCGCAAAACATGTTATAAACCTCTCTCGCCTTTTTTATGGACTAACATCTTCGTCCATAAGAAAACTTGCATTTGAATTTGCACAAACCAATAAAATAAAAAACACTTTTAATAAAGAGAAAGCAATGTGTGGAAAAGATTGGTTCTATGCATTTATGCGGCGCAACCCGACATTGAGCTGCCGTAAACCGGAAGCCACAAGTCTGAGCCGTGTGTTGGCATTCAATAAAGATGAAGTTACGATATTTTATGATAATTTAGATAAGCTCTACTCTGAACACACTTTTGAAGCTCATCGCATCTTCAATGTAGACGAAACAGGGATTAGTAACGTTCACGTGCCAAGCCGCATTATTGCCCAGAAAGGTCAAAAACAGGTAGGAGCTGTCACAAGTGGTGAGAGGGGCCAACTTGTAACTGTTGTTGTAGCGATGAGTGCTGCAGGTTCGTTTGTTCCACCGATGTTTATTTTCAAACGAAAGAGAATGAAAGAAGCTCTAGAAAGAAACGGGCCAACTGGTGCTGTATATAGGTGCTCTAAGTCTGGATGGATTACTGAGGAGATTTTTGAAGACTGGATTCAACATTTTGCAAAATTTACAAAAGCTAGTAAAGATGATCCGGTCCTGTTATTAATGGATAACCACTCCACTCATTCAACTTTAAGGTCATATCATTATTGCAGAGATAATGGCATTAAAGTTGTTTCAGTTCCGCCCCACACTTCACACCGGTTGCAACCGCTCGATGTTGGTTTTTTCGGACCATTAAAGAGTGCATACAATCAAGAATGCGATAGATATATCAAAGCAAGAAAACACGAGAAGATTCTGCAAACGGATATTGCGGAGTTATTTAAAACTGCTTTTAATAAAGTGGCAGCTGTAGAAAAAGGGGTCAAGGCTTTCGAAACTACTGGCATTTATCCATTTAACCGATCTGTATTCAGTGATGAAGAGTTCAGTACCTTACTAGTCGATCCAGCGCCAAATGCTGAGCAGAATCAAGAACCGATAATTGCTGAAACAAATGCAATAACACGATTAGAAAAAACACTGCATCCTGTACCTGGACCATCTAAGATAAAACAACACGATTCACCTTCCATGAAAAGAGCACTTCCTATATCACCTACCTCCACAGTTCAACAACCATCTCCATTAAAAGCTCCGTCGCCTATCCCTGGACCATCTAAGACAAAACGTCACCGTACACCTTCCTTTGGTAGTGAATCTTCAGAATTAGAGCTTGAAGAAATTGTAGACGATGAATTGACCGACGATGATGATCCGACACTTCAGCTACCCGTGGAAAATAGAAGCTTTGCAGAACTTCTACCCTTGCCAACAGTAACAACTAGAACCAAATCGCGAAAAACCAAGCATTCCCAGATACTGACCTCAACGCCATTAAAAGAGCAATTGGAAAATAAAGAAGAGAAAAAGCAACAAAAACTGAAGAAGTTAGAAAAACAAAAAGATATTAAACAGGAGAAGCTGAAAAAAGCTTCACGACGTATAGTTCCCGAAAAGAAAGATAATTCTACAAATGCCGACATATGTTCTGTATGTCAAGAGTTTGGAAAATCAAATGAAGTATGGTGGAGATGCCGTTCATGTGCCGTGTGGACGCATGCAGATTGCACAATCATTGAAAATGCTAAAGATTATGTTTGTAGTAAATGTTAAAAAGTTTGTTGTAACCTTACTTTTTGAATAAACTAAATTTAAAAAATTTGGTTGATATTACCCGATATGGTTGACATTACCCGACTTTATGGTTGATTTTATCCGACTGGTCGATATTATCCAGAAAAGTACCGGTATGAGTTTTGTACATTAGAAAAGAACAAACATTATCTATTCCATTATCTTTTTTTGCCATAACGTTACTTATGGTTTTTGAGGTAATTTCATATACAAAGCGTCTTTATACATATATTACATATACAGTTATGAACAATTTTGCTTAAGTGGTCGATATTCGACCACTCTCCCCTAACCAAAATTGCAAATCAGTCCACCGTTGTATTGAGGTGGTGGATAAGTTTGGTGCTTAAAAAAATGACAGCTTAACCTCGAAAAACTTACGATTTTTTTGAAGCGGTCAAAGAAATGGACAAATTAATAGAAATAAATTTCAAATGTGGTAACAAGGTGTTGACGGCGTAATTAACAGCGTCAGAAATTGAAAATTTTTCAAGGGGAACTATCAGATGAACTGCTAATCCTAGATCTAGAGGCTAAAATAACTACAACACTTTTCAAACTATCTTCATTCATTTCGTAAATTTTTGCTAATAACAACAATCAACTTAGAAATAGATTGTCAGTGGTCAGATGATTCAAACAACAACAACTGCGTTTTTTTATGTGCCACCGATGACTTTAACATATCGTTCCAGCAGAGACTGACGTCATTCAACCAATGGTGAAGAAATGTGCCTTCTTTACTGATTTTGACACATTTTAAAAATTCTATTGAAAGAATGACCGCTCTGAATCTCAAGAACGACACGTGTTACGTCAAGAAGAGAAAGTGTGGAGAGATTGGAGCAAGCCAAACTCATACATAGAACAATAAAAATTTTCTCGGACAGCCAAGAGGCTTTGAAAGCACCTAGCTCTCATCGTGTAACGTCGAAGTTGGTTTTAGACTGCCAAAAAAAGACTCTCCTCGATAGAAGAACTCAATAAAGAATTGCTGGTCTGGATCCCTGGCCACTCTGGCCTAGAAGGAAACGAGAAGGCAGACTTTCTTGCAAGAGAGAGTGCCGCACGTGTTTCTATCGGACCAGAGCCTACAATTGGCATCGCAATATGTTTTGCCAAACAAACACTAAATACCTGAACAGCAAAAAGAGCTTTAGACTTCTGGCATAATTTACCAGGATTGGTTTATTCAAAGGGCTTTATAGATCCTTCGAAGAATGTCTCCAAACAAATATTAGACAATTAGACTATAGCAGGTATGACCTACGTTGTCTAACAGGCCTTTTAACAGGCCACTGTCATCTGAATTATCATATGTTAAAACTTGGACTGTTGGAAGCTCCGACTTGCCGTCTTTGTCTGGAAGATGATGAAACAGCAGAGCATATTATTTGTTACTGTCCCACCGCGGCTCGAATCAGGTATCTGATGTTGGGCAGGGTCTCTCTCTCGCCCTCGGACATGAAATATCATTCACCAAATAAACTAATCGGCTTTGTTAAGAAGCTGAATTTGTTTGGAGAAATCTAAATACGTGTGAGCCACAATAGACTCCAGCGAGTCGCAGTGGAGGTCCTTATAGACCCACTCACGACACGCCTAACCTAACCTACGTCAAGAATAATCCATATATTCTAAATTACTTTTGAAGCATTTATACCTTATACAACAACACAACTATAACATCCTGTATATCAACAGTTGTTATCTTGATATTAATTCTGCTCTTCGCAGTTACTTGGTTATTGTCGAGTTGGCATTTCCTTGGGGAGTTTGAATAATTGAAATCATTGCTTGGTTCACCAACTGATCTAATCTCTTCAAATGTTTATTTTCACCTGAGAGAAAATATGCATAAAACATATCTCGATTCTTATCTGTTGTTTATATCAAATATACAAGGTGTTTCTGTAGAGGCTCTCAAGATTTCTTCAACATTTATTGATGTAGACATCGCTTAGGGATGATCGTCGAAGAGATGGTTAGGCGCAATTCACATAGAAAGGATGTGGGTGAGGTTACGGTTAGGACTGCGAATGCACGTGGAGGAGCTATGACGTGTGTAACGTAGAGAGAATCGGCAGGATAGTGTCGAGAAAGGTTAGATTTTATTACCGACTGATTTGGCGAATGGATTTTTCAAATGATTATGAAGACATGTTGGATTTGGTGAACTTGGCTAATGTGCTGATGGTTTAATTTTTTGACAACTTGAGACATTTGATAACCTTCACAGAAGGTTTCACGCAAATATGATGAAATTGATGTATCTTTTTCACACATCACCCTTTTCTTGATACAACTGTACATTAAGTTTTCGGACTACTCCTTGTAAGGACCTGGTCCTAGGCACCACTATTATAGTAATTTGAACAAGAATAATCATATAAACAATTATCCGATCTTCACTAAAAACACTCTTCCTCTTATATTCAATATCTTTTTTTTGTGTACACCACGAGACACTTCAAACACACGTGGAAGGGACGAAATTGCAATTGTCCGCACCACGTTGCCTCTGTACATTGATCACATGGAAAAGACACAAGAGCATACGTCAGTGCCACGATCTTGCCCGACGTTCATTCTATGTTAAATGTGCCTTTAGGTAAGGACGTAATGGTTGATTGTCCACGCCACGTTCCTATGTGTACATTGGACAGATATATGCCACAAATTTTGATAATTTTTCAAATTTCTTTCTGTTTTATCGCTTTATTTTTTTCCTTGACAGATATATTTTCCATCTATTTTCTTCCTTGAGTCACGTTGTTGAATGGTAATTTGATTATTTTGTTTAGAGCTAGCGCAATATTTCACTCGTCTCGTTTCGTACCGTCTTTTGACTCGCCTCGTCTCATCTCGAAAAACTGAGAGAATACCGTACGAGATATTTTTGAATACATTCTAGGTGATACCGAGATCACATACGGCGCAGCCCGAGTATCGTTTCTAGTCTGGATAGAATATTTAAAAAAATTCAGTATCTACCTACCTTCTTCATTATAATTCTGTTTTTGAATCATTTTAGAGCAAAAAAATGAGATTTTGATGAAGGAATTTAAATTTCAGTGGTTCTGAAGCCCCTTCACTGTTTTTTTTACAAATATCTTCAGCATTAAGATTCATGGACCTCATAACAAGGTTATTTTAAAGTTCAACCAACTGTATACAAATTTAAAAAAATAATAATATTTCCTTGTTATCCTCATTAATTTTTCTTTTTTACTTATAATATTCAAAATCACTTCATATCCACTGATCAAAGAATTGAGTTCTTGTACAAAACTCATATTACACTTGACGAAACGAGGCAGAAACTTGAATGAGATAAGACCGACACTTTAACAAGTCCAAGACTAAAACGAATTAAGCGGGACTGAGACTTAAGCGAGACTTATTTTTTCGGGAAATGAAAAACACAACTTTTTGAAATATTTTTTCTTGACGTGTATTTTTCCATAATTTTTTTTTTGGACAATGACAGAACAAACAGGACAACTGTATGTCGTTCGTCTCGTGTGGAGCCTTAGTTTTTTGTTTATTCAATTTATTACGAATCATCAATCTATTTTTACCTCAGTTGTTTTTTTAATTTTCCCATTAATGTTCATAAATGCCTCATTTTAATTGTATTCTACATTTTGAACGGCTAACACTATAACACTACATCATTAGCGTTAAGCTGATTGCTGATCACTGACGAATTCTAAATTTTATAGTCCATTATTGCAAGTTTTTTTCCTCAGTTCCTTTTACCATATTATCCGTGACAACTATGAATATAATTTAGTTCATGCTGTACTATGCTAAATACCCGTGTTTATGATAAACTCTTCCGATCTTTTTATTTGCGTCTTATAATTTAGTGTCTCGTAATAAGTACTTTTTGTTGTTTGCCACTGTCATTGCGGTATGGGTATTATTATATTTTAGCAGCTGGTAACACTGTGATACCGCGTTAAATATGATCAAAGCACAAATAAATATCACTCTTTCCATTCCAATAATTTTATTTATTCGTTGATAATGATAATAACACCGCATTCTTGATTTGAATATTAAATTACCCATTACAGCTCGACAAATTTCAAATTATCATCCAATTAGAAACATAATTATAATTACGTCGAACTGTTAACCATTATACAATCAGCAGAGACTTATAAAAGCGAATCTCCAGTAAGCAAATTGATCTACATGACTCGAAATTCACTTGTCATCGATGTAATTATTTACAACTAATTACCGTTCATTTTATTTTGATGAAAAATGCCGGATACGGCCAAAGAGTAATTAATAAGTCGCCATGGTCGTTTATGGCAAATGACCAGACTTTAATTTGAGGATTAACACAGAAAAATTGATGATTAAATCATTGGAAAGGAGGAAGCGGACTAATCGGTAACACCGTAGTGTAATTATTTGACCTTGGTATGCGACACATGTATTCCTATGTATTTTGGCTGGACTGGAGTATTTTTTGGGGGCCTGAACTTTTTTGCGGAATCAGCTCCAATGTAATATTGGGGGAAATAGGTAAAGCCGAAAAAAAGAGGAGATCTGACCATTGGAAAGATCTAGTATGGGTGGTTACAGCCTGTTGAGATCAAATAAATGAATAAGTCAAAGTAAAACTGCGTTAAGAGTTTTAACAGAAATCCTAGCGGGATATTGTCGCCTGAATGGACGACACCTGAAAACTTTCGAAAAAGAGGAGAAAGATGAATGTAGATTTTGTGGCATGGAAGAAGAAACCTGCATCCACAGCAATTTATTTATTTATTTATTCATTTATTAATTAACGGGATCACCCCCTTGTAGGAACATTTATAAATAAATATAAGTATAAAGCTATACAATTTAGTTATGTAGTTACAAATTTAATCAAAAACATCAGAAATACACCATTACTATAATAAAATACGATAAAATGACACATAATGTAGTAAATTGACTCACTGAACACCAAAATAATAAAATAAAATGATAATAATATAAAATAATAAACATCAGCTCATTTAGACTCTTAAATTATTTTTGAAATTATTCAATGAAACTTCAGTAAAGTTATGCCCCAAATCACAATATGAATTTACTGACCGTGCAAGCCGTGAAACCGAGCAATGGTAACCATAATTGGTACTGTGAAAGGGTACTTCCAAAAGGTTGTAACTACGAGTGACTCTACTAGGAATTTTGAAGGAAAACAATGCAAGAAGTTCTGGACACGAGATGGTGCCCGAGATCAACTTGAATAGTACAGTAAGTTCCGTGTAGGTTCTTCTATTTTCCAAAGACATAATGTTAATACTGTCCATGATATCATTGTACCTCTAATCACCAACTGGGATATGCATTTTGTAAGCTACATGCCTGAGAAATTTATGTTGAACTTTTTCCAAAGAAGATATATGAACCCTATAATATGGGGACCATATTATACATGCATATTGAAGAAGAGAACAAACTAAACTATTATAAAAAATTGTCACAGCCTTCACCGATAAATCTTTGGAATTTCGCATTAAAAATCCTAGCATTTGATAACCCTTACTAGTGGTTATATTGATGTGTTCAATAAATGACACAATTTAGTGTCGGAAAATACACCCAAATCTTTAATTAACTTAACACGTTTTATTGATTCAGTTCGAAGTCTGTAGTTATGAATAAGTGGATTTGATGATCTAGTAAAAGTAATGCAATAGCATTTATCATTATTCAGTGTCATACCATTAACAATACACCAATTTTTGAGTGAATCAACATCAGATTGTAATTTACAGCAATCTTCAACACTCCTGACAGTTTTGTAAATTTTCAAGTCGTCTACAAATAATAAATATTTTGAATGTTTAAAAATAGATCCAATATCGTTAATAAAAAGGTTAAAAAGCAACGGACCTAAATGGGATCCCTGAGGTACCCCCGAAGTGACAATTATAGGATCAGATATATAGTTTTTTATTTTTACGAATTGTTTTCTATTGGTTAGATAGCTATGCATCCAAGTCAAAAGCCATGATGGAAATTCCATTTTACCCAATTTGTATATAAGAATATCATGACATACTCTATCAAAGGCCTTGCTGAAATCTGTATAAATAGAGTCAATCTGTGTTCCTCACTCCATATTACTGATTATATCATTCTGATATAACAACAGGTTGGTCACTGATGACCTACCTGAAGTAAATCCATGCTGTTCATTAATTCAGAGTACTAGGGCACAGCACCTGGGAGATTACTGGATAGAAGAGGGACATTTACCCAAATTGAAGCTTGCAGATATCCTAAAATTTTCCCGGAAAATAGGCTTAAACAGGCTACTAGTCTCTGATATTCACCTCGGATACTAAGTAGAAGTAAGGGGGCACAATAGATGCCTTAGGTCTCAGTGAATATCACTCCAAAATACATACATACATGTAGTTTGGCTCGTTGAATACGAATACGATCTCAGAATCGCTCTATCACCATCCAGTTTTTTTAAGTGGCATGTATTGATCAGTGAATCCAGGAAATGGACTTTTTTGACAATTGACAATTGACAATCGATATTTACTAAGCTTACAGAATAATCTTGTACTGGGAATATATTTTATTCACAACCATATATGTAATACTGTCATTACTAACGTCATTGAATGTTGGAAAGTGTCATACAACACAGCTTTACTTCTCGCCCTGATTTTCCGCCCTCTAAAATAATCTGATCGTTACCTAGTATTATCTATTTTAGATGAATATTTTTTATATTTAAAAATATAACACATTGATAAATATTATAATACCTATTTCTGGAGGGATACAATCCATCAATTCTTCATCGGATGACATTTTTCTTAGTTTATTATTCGTGAACTTATCCATCAGACTTTATCTGACATTTATTTATATTGGTGACAGTAAAGTTGTCAAATGTAATATTTTTGGTGTGTTCAGAACGAAACAAAGATTTATTAATTTTGGTCGGGATATGATGGTTGTAAGTAAAATAGTATACAAACCTCGGTAGGAAGTTCCATTCCTGTCTCGGGATAATAGCTAACTAATCTCTCGACAGTAATGAAGCTCTTCCCACCTCAGTGTGTAATATACTATTTCTCATGCATTTTTTGACCTGTTGAATAAGAACCATCTCAGATTGGTCTTATCAGTCATATTTTTTCAAACGCGTGAAAATTAGTTTAAAAAATCGAAAAAGTCGTGTTTATTTATGATTGAGAGTTTTTATTCATTCAATTTTAAATAGATATTTCTTTCCAAACAAAACTTTTTGGCAATCTTCGGAAGGAAATACAAAGAAAATACCGACAAATAAACAGAGCAAAAACCATGACGTTTCCTTTCAATGATGCGGCTTCGTTTTACTTAGTCCAGTAAACACCAGTTATTGGTTAGTGACTAAAAAAAATAACCGCCATCTAAAAAGGTCAAAGATATATAATTGTGAGAATTCATTCATAACATAACAGCGTTAAAAATAGTATCCAATATTAACTTAACTTATCATAGGTCTATTGAAAGTTAAACAAAAATCGGCTGGTTATTTTTGGTGTATTTATTTTTGTGAGAATATTTTAAAAGTTGATATGTGGACTGGTATTCATATTTAGGAAATAGAAAACCAAACGGGTACATATAGGTAAATGAGCTTTGTCTTTTTTTTGTTCAAATATTATTTATTTAGCGACTAAATACATAACAGTATATTAAGCAACGATCATGTATTAATAACCATTACATGAGAGTTGCATACGCTATTTTTTCTACACCCGATAAATAATCAAAAACCATTAATTTTATATTTTTATTGAACACAAGGCTGGTTTCGAACCCGGAACTCATACAGTAGTCTAGTACAAATTGAGCGCCTTAACCCGCTCGGCCACTAGTTCGGTCTATAAGTTTGCTCGAAATTAATGAAATATACCTATGCATGAGTCTAATGTAATGTAATGTAATGTAATCATGACATTTTCTTTAAAATGCAGTTAGATAGATACTTACATTTAAAAATAAAAACCGTTCATCGGGTGCTTCGTGGATAAACTTTTTTATTTGTTCAGGTGAAAATATTTTTGCTTTTTTTCCAACATATCCTTCGGACTTTCGCTTTAATAAAGCTTGTAGTTTTTTATATTTAGAAATGTCTATATTATGGTTTATATTTACCAACGTTTTTATTATTGAATAATGTGTCCATGTACTAGATGATTTCATAGTTTCCATCAATTTTTGAAAATAAGCAATTAAAACATTTTCGGAGAATGTCGAAATCTTATATGTATTTCTCCAGTCCATAAACCGTTGATAAAGTTTTTCATACACTTTCTTAGATTTTTGGGGCAAAATATTTACACAGAATACAAATATGTTTTCTTGACAAAATATTTTGAACTGCATTTTCTGCTTTCTTCGATATGTGTGGAGGAGTCGATGGTAATTCTTCTATATCGCTGATATCAGACATTTTGATAAATTATCGAAGTTTAGTTAGGTATCTACGAAAATTTAATACGTACTGATTTTGACATCTAAAATAATTACATAGGAACCTGGATAAACGTCAAATGCACAGCATGCTTGATTGGAAAATTATGGGTTTCTATTGATTAAAACTCTGTATCGTAATGGGTATCATTATGAAACGGATTATGGGCATATAAGTGCATTGTTATAACACGGATGTAGAAAAAATTATAAACAACATTCTCCAAATATTATAATAGAAAACGTTTATATGGAAAACAAAGTTTTCACACTTAAAGACCGTCGCTATGTAACAAATCATGGATGAGGTTGAATATTGTAATCCAAGGCGCAGCCGAGCATTATAACAACCGAATCCGTTATTTGCGTGTCGGCCGTGTGTCGTTCAAGATTATTTGTAATCCTGCTGAAATATTACATTTTGAATCCGAGGAAAGAACAAACCACGTACCTCGTAATTCTACAAAAAAATCCCAAAATCGTCTTGTCATGAAACAGCTTAACAATATTATAAACCATGGATGAACTTGAAGAAATTGTGGAGCAAAATCAAATTTCTTTAGAAATATTGGGTGAATCATGTGCAGCGAGTGTTGATTTACTGTCGAAAATAACTCATGAGCGATATCAAAAGAATATGAAAGTATTGAAGTGTGGCGTAAAATCAAGAATATAAATGTGGTTAATGAAGATGATTGTATTATTAGCCTATACGAAAGAAAAATCAGAGGTTCAGTCTTCTAGCTCGCTGTGGACCAAGATTTCAATGTTAAAACTTGCTTTGAAAGTTTATGACAACATTGACATTTCAAGATTAGTTATTTTAAATCGTACACCATATTAGAGTATTACCTATAGAAATGGTATTCTCAGATTTGGAAAATTATTTTTGTTCTTGAGACGAAAGTTATGGATACACGCCAAAGAAAGCAAAAATTTCGTCTCAAGAAGAAGTAACTAAGTGTTTGTTGGAGGCAGATGATCATACATGGCTGCTTGAAAAGGTTGTAATGTGAGGGACTTTTGGCGCCTGTAGGCGTGACGAACTTGTTAAACTGAGTGTGGATTATTTTGAAAGCACCAGTAACATTTGGTTACTTTGGTTACATTGAGGTATACTAAAAACAAAAAGAAGATGGGTATTTGAAATTCCCAAGGGAGGACTTCCTATTGTTGCCTATGGTTTATATTGTTTGTTCAACCAATCTTCGCCGTTATGTCATAATCGGTGACGTATTCTACTGTTTTACGTATATCTTATATTTCTTGAATGTTATTTTACACTTAACCTCAAAATTATAATCAATGCCATATGTTAAGAATAGAGGAGTTCAGTCTAAGGTCAGTGTGGCCAACAAAAAGTGGTTTTTCTGACAAGAATGACAGTTAATGTCTACCCCTTAAAACATAAGATTTTTGCATGTTTTTTTATCTATATTGCTTTATTAAAATAATGAATACACTCCCGAAGCGTAAATCTTGGAATTTAAAATGACTTTTTAGCTGAATACACAGCACATCGGTGGCCAAAAATTCCAGGAACTCTTGCCATGTCACCATTTAATTTCTGTTATTCTGTCACTGGTTATGTCAAATCTCAGTTATATTTATTTCTGTTGATATTCGTTTAATTGTGTATGTCCATTTTCGATTAGATTTTAGTAGCATTTCTAGTTAGTTGTATCTCTATTCTTCTAATTACTTTTTCCACTGACATCTGACATAACTAGTGACAGATAACAGAAATGAAATGGTGACATGCCAAGAGTTCCTGGAATTTTTGGCCACCGATGTGCTGTGTATTCAGCTAAAAAGTCATTTTAAATTCCAAGATTTACGCTTCGGGGGTGTATTCATTATTTTAATAAAGCAATAGATGTTCGCAATGATAAAAAACATGCAAAGATCTTATGTTTTAAGGGGTAGACATTAACTGTCATTCTTGTCAGAAAAACCACTTTTTGTTGGCCACACTGACCTTAGACTGAACTCCTCTATTGTTTTCAAAATATGACGACTGAATTGTCAAAAGTAACAGATAAAATTTATGTCGACCTTAGATAAGAAATACGTTAATGACGTCATAATTCCGTCCCATCCATTTCATGAATGGGAGAGCAAGCTAGACAATGTATGACGTAACGGCAAAGGATGGCTGAACGAACTATACCTAAAAATTTGCTGCCTTCAAATTTGGAAAATAGGATTCTTCATTGGTCATAGGAATGGTAAATGGTAAACAAGTTATGGACATTCATACTATTGGAGCTGTTCCAAAGACAATTGCAACATTCTTGAAATTGGAAAATCATCTGCTCTACAGAGGGTACTCCTTTCGCAGATCTTCGGCTACTATGCTTGTAGAAAGCTGTCATCTGAATACCGTTAAATTAATATAACATAAAGGGATTACGAAGACACATTTATCACTATTTGTAATAACGTTTCTGCGAAAATTCATCAAATTCATCAACCAGTGATTTTGTCCACAGTAATCAAGTTGCGATAGAATTTCATATACATAGTTTCTTCCAGAATTTTGTGATTTCGGTATTAATGATAAATCACTCTATTTAAAATAATTCTTATTTCAATGAAAAAACAACAACACTACCGATATACCAACACTAAAACTTCAGTGCGTTCCGATACCAAGTTTTCTTCTCCAGAGACTGGCTGGAGCTAAACTACCTCAGTTGAACTTAGATTTCAAATGGAGCCAAGTGCATGGCGTATTCTAAGAGTTTGAACAATTTATACATTAAAACAAAAATTCAAGTATAAGCCTTGGACTTCTATTGAACCTCTTAAGGGGTCGACCGTTATAATGCTCATTACTCTTGGGAACAAAATGGTTACAAATAATAATGAAACAAAAACTGAAACATAACGAAAAAGAAGGCTTGAAAAGCCGAAGAAAAGTTTGTAGCAGGACGTGCAAAAGGAAGTGAAAGTAATGGAAGGCAGCACTTGTGTATTTAGGTTCTGAATTTTATGAGGAAGGACAAGCTTGTGGCACTGAGTCGAGTAAAGTCATTGGAAGGATTATGTGTTGCAACAAATTGACATGAAAGAAATCTAAAGAGCTGCATAGAATCAGAAATATTAAGTTACTGAATACAAAGTAAACACCTTGAAATAAAATATGTAAAAAACGTTAAACTGAACGGTTTTATTGATATTAAAGATAATAATAATGTGGATAATGTACCTAAACCTAAGAAATGATTCGAAAGGTCTTAGGAACCAGTCACACCCTCACATCAATGTGAAGCATTGTTCAAAAAAAAAAATCGTGGAGTGGATGAAATTCCCATTAAATTGCCTAAGAGTATTAACTGCTAGCGTTAAGTGATAAATATTTTATCACTTAACGCTGGTACATATTTGTACTATTACATTATCCACATTATTATTATTATCTTTATTTGCAATTAAACCGTTCAACTTTTCTCATCTATTTTTCCATACAAATGCAGCTAGTAAACGTAGACGAGACATTTGATCACCGAATTTATAGAATTTTAATAATACCTTCTATGCATTACTTGTAAAAAAACCAAAATATTCAAAGTTGTGAAATAAAATTATAAATACTAACAAATATTCTTGTATGTCATAGATATAATCGAGAATATCCTGTTAATCACCGTTATTGTATACAATATCAATGTATGATCCGCATTATATCCTCTTGGCGCCATTGTTGCGTTATATTACAACATTCCGGCCATTATGCAATTGGCTTTCTCTTTAAGAGCGATTTTGAACATGAAAAGAGGAAAACCATGTTAAAAAGATGCCAGCGACACGACAATCATCTTGCATTAGCTGCTATTTAAATTGATGAATAAAATTTCGCAAATATATTAGGCAAATACGTTACATACATAATAAAATGCAAGTGAAGTATTAAACGTCTTGTTAATAATATACGTACAACAGTGTGGGTATAACGTATGGTATATTATCGGATCGGATGATCACTTCGATCAAGTTAAAGCAGACTAGGTTTATTATTCTGCAAGGGATGTTCTTCTTCCGGTCATTATATCAAAGTGTTAAGCAATTTACTGACAATAATAATTCTTTTTTTTTTCTATTATTAGTCCTTCAGAAAGTTGAATGGCATTGGTGGATTTTATAGGGTTATCAGAGCTGTTTCCTCTTATTTTAAGAAGGGAGTTTACCGTCTCGGGCATGTTGACTTATAAGTCATTTTTCACATTTGTCGGATGTGCGTTCGAGAGTGCCACAGTTTGGGCAAGTGTAAAGATTGATTTTACATTCAGTGGAAGAATGGCAAATGGTTGTGCTTAGTGTACCGGATATATGATCAAGAGTGGATATCGCGTATGAGAAATTGCTAAAAGTTATTTTGTAGCTTCCGATGCTATAGTTTAAAATCTTTCACCCCAAAGAGGGTGAAGTTTAAAAAAAAAGGCGAAACACGCATCTCAATTTCTATTTTTTGAGCGAAGATTAAAAAAAATACATACCTATACTAGAACATCGAGTTTTATACTTAATAGGCCAGTAAATATAGAATTTAATCTCGCACTAAATTTCCGATCCAATTTTTTTTATTTTTTAAGGCTCAGGATCACTTACTGAGTATAAAATCACAAACTGCAGTTTCGGTGCAGCATCAGGCGCCTTCTTAGGAAAACGTTTTTGGCCGATATCTCGGGAACTTTACACAACTTTCCATTTTAAGTCATTGAAACGATTATTGTAGACGATAAAACCAATGAATAAAATCAATGAAATACATTTATCCATTTTTGAAAATCAATCCATTTTCTACGACTATCCATACTTTTTGAGCTATAGGACGTTCAATGCTGGACTACCGGGCGTAAGGTCGAAAATTTCAAGGTATAATGTGTATTCTGAATGCTTCGATTGTAGCAAGTTATCCCCGGCGACAACATTTTTGCAGAAGACCATTCAAAAAGTTTGCTTAACGCTAAAAACATACTGGATCTATGAAAGGAATTTTACACGACGGCGAAGAAACAATACAGGGATAGATGAAATAAATTTTTCAGGATACATGTGGTAGATCTACAATTTAGTCTAAGAAAACTAGCTTTCGAGTCAAGAATTTCTAGTTATTGGGCAGTGTGAATAGAAATTCAGTAGAAGCTAAAACTTACATTTTCCTAGTAAATGCTTAGTTTGCAGTGAATAAAAATAAGTAGTAGCTTTTACTAAAAATGTAATTAGCAAATGCTAAAGTTTTTAGTATTGTCTAAAAATGGTGTGAATGAAAGTAAGCAATTACTAAGAATATTAAGGAAAAGCTTACATTTTTGCAAGCTTGTTAGACCCTGGCTTAAAAATTTAGTATTGTTAAACAGTTTGGCAGAAATGGCTGCATTTATGAATATAAGATCTGTAAAATTTTATCCCGAAAGAAAAGGAAGTCGTGCCGAAGAATAGCACGGTCTGTATAGATTTAGTGAAGAAAATGTTGAGTGGATAGCTAACCATTTTTTGGAGCGAAAAGTGGAGACTAGAGGTGGTGCATTGAGTCCAAAAAAACAAATGCAAATATTTTTGCGATTTCTAAGTGATCCTGGATTTCAAATAGGGATCGGAAAAGAAGAAGGAGTTCATAGAACAACAATATGTAAAACGATATCTCACGTTTTACCAAAAATAGTTGAAAAGGCAGGAATTTGGATTAAATTTCCTACAGAAAACTCGACTGACCAGGCAATCAACGAGTGGGCACAGTTGTATAGATTTCCCAGTGCTTTTGGTGCAATTGATTGCACTCATGTACCAATAATAAAGCCATCGCTACATGGTGACGAGTATATCAATAGGAAAGGCTGGTGTAGTATAAATGTGCAAGCTACTTGTAACGGAAAAGAAATTTTCACATCCGTAGATGCTCAATGGCCTGGCTCGGTGCACGACAGTCGTATTTTAAGAAAATCAAATATTTTTGTTATGATGAGAAGACGTCAACAGAACTATGGACTTATTTTAGGCGATGAAGGGTACGGCATAACACCATGGCTATTAACACCGTATAGAAACCCCACCACACTTCAAGAAATAGCGTATAATAATGTACATAAAAGAGAGCGCGTTATTGTAGAACGCTGTTTCGGACAACTAAAACGTCGATTTCCTGTTTTGCAACATCAGATACGATTGAACATTGACAAAATTCCGTCGGTAATCGTCAGCGCTGTGGCTCTGCATAATGTTGCTGAGTATTTAAATGACCAATTACCAAATGACGAAGAAGAAGTAGCCGCCGAGGATCACGATGGTGAAGAAGTTGTGGAAGGTAATGATGAGCTGAATAACGATCGTCAACGTGGTCAACAGAGACGAGAAGAAATAAAAAATATAATTTTTCAATTGCAGTTGTAAATATACTACTAAGTACGATACCATATAATATCATAAGACATGAATATTAATACGTAATAAGTAAAATAAACAAGATACTTGAAGGAGGATTTTTTCGACAACAACTTTTCCAGGCAGTTATGCCTTCTAGAAAGTTTTCAAAGCGCCATACTGTATAATGTTATATTTTATGGTTTTTATTATTCTGAATTACTTTTGAGTTAAATTTAAATGTAAGTAGGAACCTTAATCTGAGTCGAGCTCATTGATTTATTTAAAAAAAAAACGTTAATAACGAAAACAATTTATTCATTTACTTACAACTTTCTGAACACCAAATTATTCATTTCTGCAAATTGGTTTCCATTTTCTTTTTGTATTTTTTCCAACAATAATTTTTCCTTTTCCTTTTGAACCCTTATTAGTTCCAGTTGTTCCAACAATACCAGTCGTTGGAGCTCTGTATTGGACAAATTTGAGGTTTCGTCAGTTTCCTTAAATTTGGTTCTTCTGGTAACTGGAGACTTATCAGGTAAAGACCGAACATGAGGTGGAGGTGGAATAAATTCTTCAGTTTTGGACGTTGATGGCTGAGGTTGTTCCATCACAGATCCTATCGACATTGCTCCTGAAATAATTTTTTGGATGAAATGGCAGCAAAACATTTATTTGTTTTTATAGCCATACTTTATTACCTACCTGGTACTTTTTGAAAAACAGGGTTTTCTTGTCCTTCCATTATCGCCAAAAGTTGTTTTTCCCACGCGTTCAAAACAATTTTCTTATTTCCCGTTGCAGTTTTGTCCGTCTTTTTCTTCAACTCGGTCTTCATATTTTGGATTTTCTTTTTTAGTTGTTTTTCAGTTAAATCCCTTCCAATTTGCAAAATATATTTTTGGTGGATTTCTTTGTATGCTTGTTCTTTTTCCTCTTTTATTTTAGGAACTTGCGATTTATTATAATATTATAGCTTTCCAAAATTTCCATCAATTTCAAGTTGGACGAAATTTTAGCAGGAACTTCCTCCGTCAAAAAATCACTTGTAGAATTTTCTGAATCACTACTCATTTTAAACGTAAACCGTTAATGATACTGGTTTAAAAAGTTTTCATGTGCTCAATATTTGCCTTTGTCGATTTACACATCGGCAGTTAAAATTTGTCCATACACATACAGTCTATCGAATTTCACGGCTGAGTGATTGGTAATAAAAATATAAATATTGGCCTTATCAGTATAAAAACTTTTTTTTTGTGATTTACCAAATAAGAACTTTAAGTAAGTACTTAAAATATCTAGCTTTTGCTAGTAAGTAGAAGCAAAAGGTTATTCACTTCAATTTAAGCAAATGCTATTAGCAAAAGCTAAATCTACCTAGTAAAAGCTAAAGCTTATACTTCACACTAAAAGCAAAAGCTTAGTTTTCATTCACTCGTGCCATTGTGCTTACTCTATTTAAAAAAGGAATCGTTTTCATCCCTATCGTGTATATTTTCATCAAGGATTGAAAGCTTTAGGTTACGATAAAAGCCTGGAACTGTTGGAGTTAATTATATACAATGCAATAAATCGTATTCGGTACATATTGAAATACATAATATCGCTCACCGGCGACAATAATAGTGACAATTCTCAAAAAAATATAAAACAAGTTGAAACAATTTTAATAATTAGAAATTTGGTGAAGTTCCATCCATCAATACCGGAAAATAACCTTGTGGAAATGGCACTTGTGCCACTACGGGCTACCAAGTACTGAGCCCCTTAAGCTGCTTCAATACTGGCATATTGACAGTGTTCCGTTGATTCTGCTTAGTAAAGTAGAGAAGTCAAATGTGCCAATATATTTAATACATTGTGTTTATATATTTGATTTAATGCGGATATATTTCAATAACGAAAAAGCATCTGGTATAATTTCGTTTTATTTAAAAATAACTAACAGTTTTTAATGGCACTTTTTATAAATTTCCATTGAAACTGTGTCATTTGGCTTCAACATCTCACAAATATCACCTTTCAAATATCACCTTTACTGGAAAAAAAGTAACTTAATAATAGCGCATATAAAAACCCTAATAATCACAGTAAAGTTCATTAATGATATTCGAATGTCATAACAGTATGAACAATTAAAATAGCTTCAAAAAATGCAGGGTTGTGCCACTATTGTCGCCAGTGAGCGATATATGAAAGTGAGTCAACTGAAATGGGATTGGAAACTAAAAATTTTATTTTCCAAAATATTCGTTTCCTTCGAAATAATGAACATTGAAGAACGTGTAAATTTGAACCAACGTTAACCTACTTCAACCATCTGTTCGTTAATTTTATTGAAACGAAATATCCTGATTGAAAAAGTATTTACCATCATTCACTTCAACACCTTGTTCGACCTTTTCGTGATTTATCTCGAAACACCTACGTTCAGATAAATATGCGGACAACAAACGCACATGGATTAAATTCAGGTCGATTTAATTCGTATTTCAGATTAAAATTTATATGTCTCAGATTTAGATAGCTGCATTTGGTAGGCTATTATATTATTATTATGTACCATAAAATTGTTTTCAGGTGACATTTATCAATGCGAAATGGGTCGATGGGTATATAAATGATTTTTGGTGAGCTTGATACAATCAAGCTGATATCTTCTTATTTTGAATGCTTTGGGGTAGAGCTGTCAATCGTAGTATTTATATCTGACAACGGCGAGTAAAAGTAAAAGAAACAGAGGTAGGTTCGCAGAAACTAGGTTTGTTCCAACCTACGATAAAACACCGTTCTGGAACAATTCTGGAATCGTTAGGAATTGTTTTATACACAGGCGCAAACTTTGCACCGTCCCAGAACTAATAGAGGATGGAACGGTTTTAGCGGTTTATGCGTACTTTATTATCGTTTAGCGACCGTTTGGTTTATGTAATACTAACGGACAACGACGAAACTAAAGTACTGATGGATTTGTAAAGCAATAGAATATAGAAAAGTGGGATATTCACTTTTTCAATCTTTGGTTGGTATGGAAGAAACTCCCTCACTGGATTCTTTGAATAAAAAGTCGCTATCTCCTCCGACATCCATACGTATTTCCTGAATCACAAATATTTTATTTAAGCTCATACTTTTTTTATAACGTTTCACCTCTTCAATGGTTTGGTTAATACTTAATTTTAGTTTCCTAACACAATAGTTAAGTTGCGAACAAACACTTCATTTACGTCAATCTATAAAACAACAATCTTTGTAAACAACTGACAAAATACTAACTAACAGCACATGTCAGTCCTCACAGTTCCTTTTTTCGATCGAGTATCGATATTACCGTTCCGTTGCGGCTCTAGAACGATCACAAAATGGTTGGAACGCAAAAAGAATCGTAATATTACGGTCACGAATAGCTTGGAACGGCATTAACTAAATGTACTTGCGCAGTGCCATTCTAGAATGGTTCTTTGCGAGGCTGGAACGAACCTTATTTCATTTAAAATTATTATCGGATATAGAAGTTCAGCACCCTATCAGAGAAATTGGTATCAACAATATCTTCACAACTCTAAAAAAAGAGAAACAAGGTTTGTGTGTATGCATCCGACGTGACATCATGGAATCTGCTTTAAAAGAACGTAAATTGGGCAAAGGGGTGAATCTAAAGAAGGCAAAGCTAGTAGTATTCACTGCAAAACATAAAACCTCGAAGTTGACTATATCAAAACTAGGAAACCTGGGAATTATATTGGATTCCTTAGTGTCTTAGAGAGGACACAAATAACTCAATCTTCCCCACTCTTGCAAGATTATATTCGGTTAGAAATGGGGACTATATTGTACCGGTTGGTCCAATAAGCCGATCTCTAGGAAAGATATGGATCAGAAATTATTTGTTATAACTTGAGGAGAAAATATTTCTTGGTAAAAGTGGCCAAGAGAAATCGCTGGAAAAAACTTTTAAGTTTCTAGGTTAACCGCTAGGGGTGTAGCCTGTGAAGAAAAATGTAAAAACCAGTTTTTTGTGAAATATGCCCAATTATACCAAGTGATAAATAAGTAACTAGAAAGAGGCCTGAGTTCCGTCCTGGTACTTTTTTTAAATAAAGTCTGGGAAAGTGTATATGGATAAATACCTATAACTTTGTTTTGGATCAACCGATTTTAACGAATTTAGTGTCATTAGAAAGAGTGAAGATACATTAATTACAGCTACTACGCAACAATTGTAGTTAGTTTCAATTGTCATAGGCAGAGAGTATTTTGGATGAAAACAAAATTAAAATTTGTTTATATTGAAAATGTTTCATGGACACACCTAATTATTGCAAATTACAATGGAACTGTATTAAATTCTTAACAAAATAGCGCAAGTCTCCGTCAAATTCATTTTCATAGCCTACTTTGTTTCGAAAAAATTATTTTTATTCGCATGAAATAAACAATTGTCAGATCGGCTTATTGGATCACCCGGTACATTGAGTTAATCTAGCTAGCCTATAATCCTGGATAGCTGTGGGGAAAACAAAGGAACTCTTGTAGGAGAATAGAAAAACTCAATATGTCATTGTCAAGCTCTAAGATAAATCTGTTCAAAAATTCTGCGAACAGATTTTTCAAAGGGACGTCCTTTAAGAAGTGTCTTGTGGATCGATTTTGAATGTATTCAGTTGAAATTTATAAGAAAGTTCGAAAATCAATATTATTACTGTAACTATTACAAATGCAAACTTTATATCAAAGAAAGGTTAGGTATTTTCTCTGTTATTGTGCAGAATTAACCGAAAAATCATAAAATAAACATTTCTTCTTAAAGTAGTGTAATTATTAAAAGTATTCTTACACTCACAATCGACTTAATTTTCCCCATCAATTTCCTCCTACATCTCCATTGAATAGCAAAGTATTGAATTTGAAATCTGAATATACACCGGGCAATTATATGCAACGTACCTGCACCGTAGCCACTCATGATTATACTTCTATCAGAATAATTTAGATAATCTGTCTATATTTGTCCGTAAAGATGAATATCTCTATAACATTCCTACCCGTACGTATTCTCTAATAAATGATCAATATTTTTGTTAGGCATGCAGCCTTCAATGCGATGTATATATACGATAATGTACATACGATAGTAATAATGCCGATTGTTATCTTTCTGTTGAAGAACATCTTCATGAATGTAATAAACAGTAAACTTTCAATATAGTTCTTACTATTTTCTGTTTTGTTATAATAACTGACTATTACGATTATATTACTAAAATTACTTATTAATCTATAAGAAAACAAAAAACTCGTTGCTGTTTATAGTATTTGTGGGATCATGAAGAAATGCCTGTCACTAACAAAAAACTAATGTGTTTCCAATATTCAGGAGTAACGCTATATTGAAAAGAATCGTGAATGGTTAACTTTGTTGGTTAACATTTCAGATAATAAAAATGTGCAATAATCACTTCAGAATTTTGATTTTTGGTGGAATAGTATATATATTTCCTAAAATTATTCCATTCAAATATTTAATAAATTATTTCACTCCTGTGATTTGTGGTGGAATAAATTAGTAGACCAAAAAAAAGGCTTCTTGTCGAAAAAGCAGCATAAGTGGAACTATGCAGTAGTCCTCTGAATAATTTTTTTTTGTTACCGGTTGCGTTATCCCTTAAGTACCTATCTGGATTACTGCACAGTTCAACAGTTTCTTGGAGCACAGTTTCCTTGGATATAAAACAGTTCTGGAGATACAATTCCTGGGAATAACTGTTCCTGGAAAGTCTGACTGTTTCTGGGGCACAACTTCCTATTTGTCAAACAGCTTCTGTTAAGCTGAAAAGTTTCCTAAATACCGTTCCTGCAGTAAATCCGTAGTACCTACATCGACAGCTACATCATCTTTATCTTCAAATAATTGTATTATTGTGCTTAGTATTTTTTTTTGTATTCGCTACTAACCTTTTTTTTCAATAATGTTAATTTCAATACTGTAATTATATAAATTTTTTTTCTCTATCAGTTTTATTTATTATACACAAACTTTAAGTTCTTTTTTTTAAACAGATTAGAAGTTAGCTGACCATTAAATTTGATTTTCAGTAGTAATACCCCTAGGGTATTGATAATACCGAGATAATTTTGTCATAGAGAATGCTGAAAGCGAGTTGCTTGATAATAGCCCAAGGCCGCAGGCCGAGGGCTATTATCTTTGAGCAACACGCTTGAAGGATTCTCTACGACAAAATTTTGAGTATTTATCAAGACCCGAGGAGTATTCGATAAGATAATTTTTTACTTTGTAGCTTTCAAAAAATTGATTGCCAATCTGATGTTTGATAATTTTCAATACAAACTTTATCAATTTTAATCAAATAGTTATTCATTTTTATTTAAAACTACAGTTGTGAAAAGTACAATTGGTAAATTAATTGAATCGTTAGATGCAATACCTAATCTTCGCGACATTTTTAATCCAGTTGTCAGTTTGACGTTTAAGTAATGTTTAATAAAAAGTAAACACCAAACTGAAAACACCACATGTAGGGTATTATCGCTGTAATTCAGCGGTGATTGGATGAAATTTGACACATGACTTGAAATTAAGTAATTTGATTGGTTACTATATTCAGTAAAAAATTATCAGTAGTAATACCCCTAGGGTATTGATAATACCGAGATAATTTTGTCATAGAGAATGCTGAAAGCGTGTTGCTTGATAATAGCCCAAGGCCGCAGGCCGAGGGCTATTATCTTTGAGCAACACGCTTGAAGGATTCTCTACGACAAAATTTTGAGTATTTATCAAGACCCGAGGAGTATTCGATAAGATAGTTTTTTACTTTGTAGCTTTCAAAAAATTGATTGCCAATCTGATGTTTGATAAACAAAATTAGTGGTGCCCTAAAATTAGTGACAGTCAAGCGGCCCTCAAAGCACTTCAGAGCTATGGGGTGACATCTCGGCTAGTATGGGAATGCGGCGAAAAACTTAGAAGACTGGCGACTCGGAACAGTGTAACACTGGAGTGGGTCCCAGGTCATAAAGGAATCGCAGGTAATGAAAAAGCTGACGTACTCGCAAAAGTAGGATCGTCAACTTTGATGAACGGACCCGAACCTGCTGTGGGCTTAACGAGGTCATGGTTAAAAGGGTGGTTGAAAGAACAACACAATAAACACTGGAAGAATACGACCAGGCAAATACATGGGAAGAAATTCATAAAAGAACCATCAGAAAAAGTAGCGAAAGAACTGCTCTCAATGAGCAGAAACAAACTACGCACCATAACGGGGCTACTTACGGGACACTTTCCCACAAAGGAGCATCTAAACAAAATAGGGCTGTATAACGGAGACCTCACATGCAGAAGATGCAAAAAGGATACCGAAACAGCTCTGCATATACTATGCAACTGTGAGTCGCCGGACCACAGAAGGCAAAAACTGTTTGGCAGAACCCAAATGACTCCAGAAGACTTCTACAACCAACCAGCAAAGAACCTGTATGAGCTAATACAGGGAATGGATTGGTTGAATAGGTTGTAGTCAGAACACTAGGAGTATCCACAATAATCCCAGGAGACTGAGGTGGTACCGGGGAAGAGACGGCTCCTTAGAAAAAAAATGCAATTTACATCCCACCAAGCAAGGTGGTATTACCTAACTCTATTTTTTTTACTAGTTTTGCTTGAGTAAATTATTTTCTTCATATTAATAAGGTAACAAGGCCCTGCGAACTGGCTAAGGTTACCTCCAAATTTATTGGTTAGTTAGGCAAGAACCTGCATTATTCAACTTAATTTTTTTCAACGACATTCAATCTCATTAAGTGTTTCAATCGCCAACAATATCGACAACAATAGAATCTAGAAAATGAGGTAAATGGCCCAAATATCGGCCACGTCCCAATTATCGGACACTTTTTTGGTTTTTGATTGATAATAAGTTAAGTGTATATATTTGAAACGAAAAATATATTCTTCTGAGAAATTGCACACTTTGGCGACATTGTTGACACAACCTACCCCTTCTACGAACTTCTATAATTCTTAGATAGCTTGAAAATAGTCGAGTGGTAACAACATTAGCCAAATGCATCATTTCGCTAGCGAAGTAGGTAAGACAATGCTACTCAGTAATTTTACATTTTTGATGTTTATTAAAAAAATACCTTCTTGGGGTTGATTTTTCTAGTATAATATTGTATATTAACTATTCCACCATAGTTTTTTCTGTTAATTTATCGTTGTTTTTTTCTATAAAATGGTGGCCGATAAGTGGGACATATTAAATTGGGTTATGTACCAGCTATCGGACACGTGTCCGATAACTACAACAATGTTATGTTTTTTTTCAAATCGCATTACACAATACTGATGAAAAGATATTTAAAAATACAATAGTTCTCAATAAACCAATGATTTTTCCGACCAGTTATCGGCATAGCATATTTCATTAAATAAAAGAGTTAATTAAATATTATATTTATGTGAGCACATTAATAAACTGCTATACCGATAGTTCGTACATGAAATGACCGATATTTGGTACATGAACTGACTGATAGTTGATATAGTTAATAGTAATGTTTGAATGAAAACGAAAAAAATTAGCAACGGATTTTTATATGTTATAAAATGTTAACTATTATGTAGAGTAAGAGCTTCATGTAAAAAATTATTTTACTGAAGCTTGTTTTCATTTAAGTCTCCTATTAATTATTTTAATACATGTCCGATAGCTTAGGACCATGCTCCATTTTTAAGTCCATTTATCGGCCGTCATTGGTATAAGAGCTTTTTAAGAAGACCCAAAAGGCTTCCACAGAGCCTGACTGATGGACACCGATCTGAAGTGACAGAAGAAAAAATACGTCAATGGTTCGACGAGGTGAATAATTATTTAAAAGAAAATCAAAACGATGTAACCGAACCAAATAGAGTTCATGTCTGCGACGAATCGGCCGTTTTCTTGTGTCACAAAGGAAAAAAAGTTCCAACTTTTTATGTGCAATGCTGCTGGGTATCTGCCACCACCGCTTTTTACAATATATTCTCATAAGAGAATTCCAAATGTCATTAATAATGTTCCAAAATCGTGGAAGATTGGCAAGTCAGATAATGGCTGGATGACAGAACGCTCATTCTTTGAATACATAGCAAACGTTTTTATTGTATTTCAAATAGTTTAGAATTGATGTTTTGTTTTTTGTCTCATTGTATTCCAAATCAATTGGAATTTATGTTTCTGTTTTATTATATATCCCACCTATGCCGATAATCGGGACATATCCCGTCCGATAAGTAGAGCTTCACTCTGTTAAAGCGTCCGATGACTGGGACAAATGTACCTTTTTTAATAACTTATTGATTATTAGACAACTATATTTATTATTATCAAAGGAGATAATATATTATTATAGGCAAAGAAATATAGGAACCTGAAATGCAATCCGTGTCAGTGATTTTCCAGAGCATATATTTTTCTGAACGCTTAAAGTTCGACTTCGCTCTTAAGCGTCCGATAGTTGGGCCATTTACCTTAAGCACTACTATGCAATGAAAACAGAATTAATAAATGGAAGATATATTTCAAAAAAGAAGAAAATAAAGGTAGATGTCAAGATAATAGTATCATATTATTATATCGCCTCAGAAATTGGAAAATTTATTTTCAAAAATTGGACGGTTCACTGAGGATAAACATCTTCTTCTCGGGCTATGTGCCCCGGCAGACAATGAACTACATTTCCAAGTTAAAGGGGGTTGGGATATCTTCACGATATAACCTACCATTTTGGTTTGTAATTAGAAGCTACAATATCACTTGTATGCCGGTTTCGGCGTATTTCTACCCCAACAGATGCTCTGAGAGCATGATTCTGGGCAGGAGATAACGCCGAAATCACATTAATACATTTACCACCACTGAAGGGAATGCTACTAATGCTTCTGAACGGATGATATCTACTTTATACTGATGAGTATGTACTATTGATAACACGCTTTACTTGAATATGACAATTATTGCAGGAAACTGTAATTGAGCAAATATATGGTAATAGAATGGTGAAGATATACAAACCCCGTTTAACTTGGAACTGTAATTGATTACATATCTGTCGGAGCATAAATATAGCCCTAGAAGTAGATGTTTGTTCTTAGTAAAAGGTCTACTCTTTGAAAAGTTATTATCAAATTTGTAAGGCTTTATAATAATATGATACTATTTTCTTGACTTTTATTGATAACATGCTTCACTTAAATATGACAATTGTTATAGGATACTGTATATAAGCAAAAAAACGGAACGGATATATCGACCAATATTAACTAGTATTTGTATGTGAATCTTAAGTATCAACAGCAGTAACAGTGATATACAACAGAAATGAAATATCCAATAAGAAGCAGTAGAGCAACTGCGGAAGAAAGAGTAGAGAATGTAGATATAAGAAAAGATGTAGCAACAGCTTGATTGGTATACATTTGCAACTAATGAACAAATAAAGGCCAATGTAAAAAGTTTGGAATGCAAAAATACAAAACAAACAAATGCAAATGCCATTAGTTTATAATTCGCGCTCAACCAAAAATGACTGATGACATAACGAGTACGTTCATAATATATCGAAAACTGACAATGTACTTGTCAGTCGGATGACGGAGTAAACGCTTCTCGTGGTGCGTTTGTGAATTATTTTTAATTTTTGTCTTAAATTTATAGTAGTCGAAAAAATTGTATTATACCATGGTGTTGAAGACATTTATAAACCTCGCACCTTATTCCGCTCGAGGCAAAGTCCCTTGCGAAATAAACTTGGTGCTCGGTCAACAATAATAGTCTTCACCACCTTGGTTTATAATATACTATTATTAGTTATCCCTTTTTAAACTGTCAAAAATTGGATTGAATAATTTGGAAAATGTGGAAAAAGTTCTACATGCTTTAAAGTAATTTTTCCAGTTCTATTTCCAATTTAATTATTATACAACCGTGGATATATACGTGTTGAGATTGGTTTTATTAAATGTTAAACAGAAACGAAACGCACCACGAGAAGTGTGTACCCCGTCGTCAAGTACACTGCCAGTTTTCGATATGTTATGAATGTTCTCGTTATGTCATCAGTCATTTTTGGTTGTGCGCGAATTTTAAACTAATGGCATTCTTATTCAAATAATTTTATCTTGATAGATAATTTCAAGCAGCAAATATGTTAAAGACAATCTCCTGGGTATTCAAAATTATGTTGCACCAGTTTTTGTTGAACTGCTTTCTCTGAATTCTCAAAATATTTGAATTTGTCCATTATTGACCTAGGTTTTTTTTCCTGGAGCCGTCCCTTCGCCGGTACCACCTCAGCCTCCTGGGCTTATTGTGGATACTCCTAGTGTTCTGACTACAACCTATTCAGCCATTCCGTTCCCTGTATTAGCTCATACAGGTTCTTTGCTGGTTGGTTGTAGAAGTCTTCTGTAGTCATTTGGGGTCTACCATACAGTTTCTGCCTTCTGTGGTCCAGCGACTCACAGTTGCATAGTATATGCAGAGCTGTTTTGGTATCCTTTTTGCATCTTCTGCATGTAAGGTCTCCGTTGTACAGCCCTATTTTGTTTAGGTGCTCCTTTGTGGGAAGATGTCCCGTAAGTAGCCCCGTTATGGTGCGTAGTTTGTTCCTGCTCATTGAGAGCAGTTCTTTCGCCGCTTTTTCTGATGGTTCTTTTATGAATTTCTTCCCATGTATTTGCCTGGTCGTGTTCTTCCATTACTTATTGTGTTGTTCATTCAACCACCCTTTTAACCATGACCTCGTTAAGCATCTGGGGATGCCCACAGCAGGTTCGGGTCCGTTCATCTGAGTTGACGATCCTACTCTTGCGAGTTCGTCAGCTTTTTCATTGCCTGCGATTCCTTTATGACCTGGGACCCACTCCAGTGTTACACTGTTCCGAGTCGCCAGTCTTCTAAGTTCTTCGCCGCATTCCCATACTAGCCGAGATGTCACCCTATAGCTCTGAAGTGCTTTAAGGGCGGCTTGGCTGTCACTGTAGATCCTGATCTGCCTGTTGTTGTAGGCTCTCATATTATTAGCCATTGCACATGCAAGTATTGAATAGACCTCTGCTTGAAATACAGAAGCGTATTTGCCAAGCGAGACGATCCCTTCATATTTGCTCGTCTTGCTGTATATGCCCGCTCCGGTGCCGAGTTCATTTTTTGATCCGTTTGTATACCAGTCTGTATACGAATGTAGTTAATTGTTTTGTTATCTATCTTCACATAACTTAGTTCTGTTATAAGTCATTTGGACTAAGTCACGACCAAAAAAATTCAAATTAAAATGCTGTCCAAACTGATATTTGATAATTGAGTTGTATGTATTTGAAAGCATATAATTCCAATAAATGAAAATATACCAAGTGTTCCAATTGAAGTTTTAATATCTATATATGTAATTAAATGAGAAACCAGTTGTCAGCTTATGGTTCGTGGGAGGTATATCATGGAATAGTTAGTTTTGTCAGAACAACTTTATTCAACAATTTCCTACATTATCAAGTATAATTTTCTTCGTATTATTATTAGCAGTAAGGAAATGAAAAAATTACTTCCATTTGTCTTCACATTGCGTATGAATGATAAATAATCTGTTGATGATAAACAGTTTTTTGTCATTGTTTGTTATCGTTAACATTATTCGTTTATTTTTATCATTAAATGACTTTTATTTAATATAGCATCTCGATAATGGTTATTTATTGTTTCGAATTGGCACAAAATAATTCTTGGTCGTTTTGTCGAATGTCATGGAACAATAATTTCTAATCTGATTTAAAGTTCCAGCGCGTAACGATTACAAGAACGCTGCGCTCGTTAAAATCCATAGGCATGTACCAGGTGTAATACAAGGGCAATTGTCTGTAGAACAAAATGGAAATAACAATAATAAACCACTGAAAATTACTAGCTCACAGTTTAACAATGTTCCATGTGAAATATTCCAATATTCCTAGTGAAATATTCCAAGCAGAAGGGAAAAAATATGCAGCTCAATATGTTTTTAGTTGAATGTTCAAAGTAAACATGTTCCAAGTAGAATATTCCAATATTTCAAGTGAAATATTCCAAATTTAAGGGAGCTCAGTATGGTTTTAATTAAATGTTCAAAGTAAACATGTTTCAAGTGAAATATTCCAAGAAGGTATAAAGGTGAAAAACGATGCAGCTCAATATGGTTTCAGTTAAACAAAGTTAATATGTTCCAAGTGAAATATTCCAATTATAAGGTAAAAAACGATGCAGCTCAAAATTGGTATTAATTAAATTTTCAAAGTAAACTTGTTCCAAAGTGAAATATTGAAAAGGGTTCAGCTCAATATAGTTTTAATTAAATGTTCAAAGTAAACATGTTTCAAGTGGAATATTTCAATATTTCTAGTGAAATATTCCAAGTATAAGGTAAAAAACGATGCAGCTAAATATGTTATCAATTGAATGTTCAAAGTAAACCAAGTCAAATATTCCAAGTATAAGGTAAAAACGATGCAACTCAATATGGTTTCAGTTGAATGTTCAAAGTAAACATGTTCCATGTAAAATATTCCAATATTGCTAGTGAAATATTCCAAGTATAAGGTAAAAAATGATGCAGCTCAATATAGTTTTAGTTAAATGTTCAAAGTAAACATGTTCCAGGTGAAATATTCCAAGTATAAGGTAAAAAACGATGCAGCTCAATATAGTTTTAGTTAAATGCTCAAAGTAAACATGTACCAAGTGAAATATTCCAAGTATAAGGTTAAAAAGGATGCAGCTCAATATGGTTTTAATTAAATGTTCAAAGTAAACATGTTTCAAGTGGAATATTTCAATATTTCAAGTGAAATATTCCAAGTATAAGGTAAAAAACGATGCAGCTCAATATGGTTTTAGTTAAATGTTCAAATGTTCCATGTGAAATATTCCAATATTGCAAGTGAAATATTCCAAGTATAGGGTAAAAAATTATGCAGCTCAATATAGTTTTAGTTAAATGTTCAAGGTAAACATGTTCCAAGTGAAATATTCCAAGTATAAGGTAAAAAACGATGCAGCTCAGTATAGTTTTAGTTAAATGCTCAAAGTAAACATGTACCAAGTGAAATATTCCAAGTATAAGGTAAAAACGATGCAGCTCGATATAGCTTTAGTTAAATGTTCAAAGTAAACATGTTCCAAGTTAAATATTCAAAGTAAAGATGTTTTAAGTGGAATATTCCAATAGTCCAAGTATAATATTTCTAAGTAAGGTAAACAAGTTCTAAGTGAAATGTAAAAATTGACGTAATACAATATGTATGTAGTTAATGGATGTCAGTGAAATGTACCGAATAAACATGTTCAGAGTAAAACATGAAAAGCAATGCATTACAATAATGTTCTCGATGAAATGATCGAAGTAAAAGTTTCAAATCAAAATATGAAAAGCGGTGCAGAGCAGCAGTGAAATGTTCCAAGTGGAAATGTTACAAGTGAAATGTTCCGAATAAAATGTGATGCATTACAAGTGTTTCTAGTTAGGGTTTTAAGTATAAAAAACAATGTGACCCAATATATTCCAAGTCAAAAATTCGGAGTGAAAGGTTCCTACTAAAATGTATAATACAAATTCAGCACGATCTTACTAATTAAATCTTCCAAGTGGAATGAAACAAGTAAACATGTTCCGAGTGAAGAGTTCCAGGTCAAATGCAACACAATATATTCCAATTGAAATGTTATTCCATGGTTATTCCTTTGTATTGTCCTTTTTTTATGGAAATGTGGTTTGTCCTAGGTAATCAATTTGGCCTTAACAATTCCAAATATAATTTTCACCAGTTCAAGAAATGAAGCTATTTTATATAAACTCTCTATTATCAGTAGCAACTATTACGAACTGTCACTTGAACTTTCTGCCAGTGTCGCCATTGTTTAGTTTAGTTTAGTAAAATCCAGTTGTCAATGTCATTTTCCGTTTTGTAAGTTCACATAATAATAAACAGTCAGTTCTGACAACTACTGTTACCTATATAGCAATAGCCACCTGGTAAATCACCCATCCAGTAAAACTAGAAGTCTAGTTGAAGAAAAATCTCAACTATTTGGTAAACTTTCGGATTTTTTGGAGCATGTTTTTGTACAAAAATATTCAAAATACTTATAAGTAAGTTTTAAATTTACTTAGCGAAATAAATCATCCGGTTAATCCTCTATAATGTTTTCTTGGTGATTCTATTTTAAGTATTTTTAAATGTATCATCAATAAATATAATTTATTTCTTATTTTTCGAATAACTATCGCGATTTTAAATGGAGAACGCTTGCTGTATCAACCATTATATTCATTCTGGAAGCAAATAATTGACATTTTGCTCAGTACATACGGCTCCAGTTAACAAAGAGTTAAATTTATGGTATGAATTAAATGAAAATAGTAATTTATTAATGTAACCTTCAACAAATATACAGACAAGATTTGCACACAGAGAATAGTGGGGCGAGATATATATTATAAATAATTTACTACCGCTTGTGTGTGTATACACCAGTTCTTGCGGAATTAATTTATGGATTAGTCGGATTAAGAAAATGAATGGGGTGTTTATAAGATATGACAAAATAAAAAGGTTGATTCCATATACTAATTACATTTAAGGAAAAACGTGGATGCAAAGATAAATCGATATTAATTGTAGAGATGCTCTGCAGGAACTTATACCTCAAGTTAAAGACGCACCTTGGGAGAGACACAAATGCAAATTCATTAATTGTTCAGCAAAAGCGTTTGAAGTTTTTCAAATAAAATTTTGTTTTTTGGCTGTGAATAGGAAAACACTCATGAGAAGTTAAATTGAAAATGATGTAAATTGTTAGATGTGTATATTATTCTCTATACTCAATTATTATTATGATATTATGCAAAAAAAAATTTTCCTACGAAATAACCTCTTTTATACAGAGTTCGGCAAAAGTCCGGGACCGGACAAATATCAAAATATAAATTTTTGAGAAAATCTTTTCATACCATAAATTTAACTGCAACTTAAACTAAAATTTGAAAATATTTTGAAATATACAGGTTGTTCCAATAAAGTGTGGCGTATCAAAGTTATATTTTTCCTTATGGAACAGCCCCCATATTTTATTGCATTTTCTGATTACCCCTAAAAAATATAATACTTCTTCATGATGGTTCTCTATACCTAAATACAGTGGGTTCCGAGTTATGCTGACTTTTTTAAAAATGTGAACATTTCGAAAAAAAAAATAACTCATTGATATAACAAATTCTAGCAAATTTCCTCTTACATCGAATTAGCTGGACATTTGTTGAATGTATTCCACGTTCGAGTTTCAAATATCTCTGCACAGGGTGTTCAGAATTTTCAGATTCATCATTAGATCATTCTATGTGCAGTATCAGGCTTATTTTAAATGGATAACCCTGTATTTTAATAATACATCATATTCGAAAAAACTTCATCTTTCGAATGGTATAAGAGTATTACACTTTTCAATTTACAATTTCCTTAAATTGTATGCTAAATCGATTTTAAAACATCTGCAATTCTCTCTAAATTTCAAACTAATGATCTTGACATAGTTGTTTTAAGAATCTTTCAGGCCTCCAGAAAATATAGGGTTTTGCTATCCTATACCGAGTGGTTGAAAAGATACAGCCACCCTCACAGAAAAATCACTATCCACTTAGAGACATTTTATGGAATAACAAAATACAAAAAAGTTTCATACAATACGAGTGTTATGTTGAAGATTGGCTTAATTATTATTTTTTAGACCATTAAAATACAACATGAATGAAAACGGAACTAACAACTTAAAGTAATAACCTTTCTGTTATTTCATAAACTGTCTAAGTGGATAGTGATTTTGGTATGAAAAGATTTTCCCAAAATTTTATATTTTCTTCGATATTTGTCCGGTCCCGGACTTTTGCCGAACTCTGTATCCATGAAATTTTGGGGAAAATTATAAATGTGTTTTATTATGAATAACGATATAAATAAGGACAAATTCATGGTGGAATTTGTGCTTCATGGAAAAAAAATCAAAACAAATTCATAATGAACAAAAGTTTTGGAACACATTATTGTAAAAGTACTTATAATGTTTTGGAAAACTGTTAATTAGCCTAAGTATCTAAATCATATTTTTTTATTGGTGAACCACTTTACCTATTTAAAGCACGCCTCAGCGTGTTTAAATCGAACTTTAAAAAACGCGCGTGTTTTAAAGTTACCGTGGCAACATCAACAACTCGAGAAACGAAGTCTACATGTCTAAATGAAATTTTTTTTATTATTGATCTGACAGGAGTAGTTTGTAACGTCAAAACTTTTATTCGAACAATATTTAACAATTTCAAATTTATAAAGTAAAATGGAAAGTGGCGTGTATTGTGTGTGTATTGTTCGATTTTTCAAATCTTAGGAAATGGTATTTAAATTAATATTATTGACATTCACAGAGCTCAATAAGATTGAACTTTCATCAAAATACAAATCAGTTTAAGTTTTTCTCATTTCCATGACAACGCAAGGTATACGTCATATACATTACGAATTCAACCATTTGACATTTAGTTCTTATTTCCATCTATGATTTCCATTTCTTGTTGTTGTAATAGTTATAGACCAGTATTTATAATTTCAAAGAGCACCAATGAAAAAAATATCGTAAAGTATTCGTGGATAACTGGTCTTTAAAACACTTGCTCCATTTCGCGCGTGTTTTAATAGTATATTACGTAACGTGTGTGGTAAGGAGCATTTTACGCACGAATGGAAAAGTAATTCCGTGAGTGCGTAAAATGCTCTACAACACGAGTTACGTACTATACTTTACCTACGACCTACTTGTACTTGTATTTTTTATAAAGAGCATAAGAAATAACAGTTACATAATTAGAGGTGCTTGGTAAACTCCATCTCTATTACTCTATTACCAATGAAAGAAGCACATTAAAGAACTAACGTTTAATCATTATTAATATATTGTTCATAATCGAAAGTCCATTTTTAAATTATGATCAATACATATACATAGCCCTTTGGGCTTTTCATAGTTAAACGTGGCGATATCTAATGTTTTCAAATAGTAAATTTTGAATAAAATGGAGACGTCTATTGACAGTTGCTAAGATGTTGCTAGGGAAGCCGTGCGATTTACTTTACAGCTGTGCGTTTTTTTACAGGGGGGGATTATAGGGGGGGTCGTAGGTAAAGACCTTAATATCCACTTATACTTTAATATACTACGACGAGTTACAATTCTGTTCTTATTTTACCGGATATAGTTGAGCTTTAGGAATAATTTTACATATACAACTCATTTTTGAACATTTTTGCAATTGTGTCAAGATGCGATATGTGGAGCCAATATTCGTTGACCTTGCCACAGATCATTGTCGAATTTGGTTATCGCCAGTTACTATTGGAATTGCATCGTTTACTATCGTTGGATATATTTCTAATGTACTTTCGATCAGATTTTTTATGGGGATGAAGTCGCGATATTTTAGTCGCGTTTGGAAAAAACAGGGACCTGGGGCCCATGAACTTAAAAATTTTCAAATAAACAAAATTGACTGGACTGGAAAATTATCAAGAATAGATAAAAAATAGGGGAAGGGAGAATGTAATCTAGATTCAGAGTACCACAATAGATATGAAAAAGTGGCAGTGAAATATAATAGTAGGTACATAACAAACTGTAACGTTATATTTGGACACTATCATTGGAATATTTAAATATCTACCGGACGGCGAGTAGCCAGTCCTTTTTCCTTACCATCATGTGATTCTCGTCGAGAACCTGTAGCACCGATCACCGCTGAAAGGCAAATTTTTACATTCAATGTGCGACGGATAATCTCAATTCAATTCTTCTCTTCTATGGAGAGAGAAATTAAGAACACACTACGAATATGTATGCTCCTTCTCGAAGCGGAGCATGTAAACAGGAAAGGAATATGTAAAGTATGTCGATTGCTCATCGCATGGTTCAATTCAATTGCGAGTAGTAAGAATAAGCTTTCTTTTTCCTGTGAACCATGAACCAATAAGGTTCACCTCAAACTCTTTTTTTCTGCATTCAATGTGAATGCACTTTGTACCTGCGACTTCGTACCTGCCACTTTGTACCTGCCAATTTGTACGTGACATTCCGGTGACATGAGGTAGTACCATGAACTGAATTCCCATGGATTAACAGACATCTAGGACCTGTCCGAAGAAACAAGGAAAGTAAAATCAACGTAAAAACAACGTGCTTCAACAAACAACAACAACATTTTTTTTATTCACTGTGATATTAGATTTAAAATCATTATACAACTTGAAAATTTAACAACTTTGTTCATATTCATTCCCTTCCCTTCCCAGCATTTCCAGGTTTGTTGATAAAGAGTTGTGAAGTGAAAAACAAGTCGACTAATATTATTCAGGGTGGCGCCCACTTACCTTTCTTGATTAACTTTAATTACATTCCTTAACTTGATTTATCAACTTATTAAATTCATTTGGTTTCTTAACTTCATCTATTATCTCATTAACTTCAATATAACTTTTGGGTGAAGTAAAGAGAGAAGATTATTGAAATTTATATAATTAAAAACAGACCATATTTCGATAGGCTGCAAATATATACAAATAAAATCGAGAATAACAAGGACAAAAAAATAATCCTGTCCCATCTATAATCCTATGGGCGTCCACTCTGTTAGTTATCTGCTGCTAGTCGTTTTATTTACCTAATCAAGTTATAAATAAACAATCCGTGTTAATTTCCAAGAAAAATAAAAAATATCTTTTCTTTCATGTTTAATTTATAATTTTCCTACGTAAATAAATAATGTAACAATATTGAACAATTAGAAATGATATCATTACACATAATGCCGACCTACCTACAAAATATTTTTGTTCGCCGAAACATTATGGGTGATTAATACAATTTATCAGTGGGTGTCGATTTTTGCTTAGACGGATTCCTTTCAATATTGGGGTATATTAATGGTAGATACACATAATTCAAAACACTCAATAATGTAACAGAAATGCTATAAATATTATAATCAAAGGTTTTGTGAAGCAGCAAAAATATCCTTGATTGAAATTTGTAATATGTCACTGGACAATTCGAAAAAATTGAAGATGGCAGCCGTGCGCTAAGCGCTGTCGGCAAAAACATTGGACATTTGCACTATAATATTGTTTATAACTATTACTTTATTATCCGTTTCAGATATAATCCCTTAGTGCAAAACTTTTCAGCAACGCTGTATATCAAACATGGTAACAGCAGAATTACGTGAATTTTGATATATTTCGGATATAACGTTAACTTTTGTTCTTTTTTTCACAGTGACCATGACATTTTTTTTTTCGCTTAACCCATCAAAAACTTTTTATCCTCACCTCATGCTTTGTTGGCAACTGTCAAAATTTAGATCCGAGGGCATTACACTTGACGTTATTCCATATCTCCTTTAACACTTTGTAACCATCGACATCAACGCTCGATTAGATCAATCAGATCAATAAGATTATTATTTTTCCATTGTATTCGACATTCGAGTCCGCTGAATTATGCAACTCTCAACTTAATTGATCATAATCAGTTCATTAACGAACGCAGCTTACTATAATATTGTCAAGTACGAGATGATGAAGATTATTAATCTAGATTTTATTGTTAGAATTTAGTGTGAGTGAATCTATGATGAGAGATGATGTTTGTAACGGTCTTATACAGATTAAATTAATCGAGATGAGCTGAGTTTTCATTTAAATATGAAATTAAAATTTGACTCTTCAACGAATTTGAAAACTCCAATTATATTTGATTGAATTTATTTAATAACATTTTTATTAGAATGTTGAGGTATAAGTTGAGTCGTAAGGAGGAATGGTTAGGTTAGGGATCCAAATACCATTACCAGACTTGAACATAATGCCATGCAATGGTAAACAGATGGCTCAAAAGCAATAGAAGGAACTGGGATAGAAGTGTTCGGGCCAGGAACCAAGCAATCTGAAAGCTTGTAAAAAATCCCAAGTATTTTTCAAACGGAAATCCACGCCATAAGGGAGGATACAGAAGATAAAGGAGTATCATAGTGTCGGATAGTCAAGCAGCCATTAAAGCACTGAGCTCTTGTGTAATCAGCTCCAAAATGGTGTGGGAGTGCCTAGACAAACTAGGCGGGAACAATATATTCACCTTACTATGGATTGCAGGACACACTGGAATAGAAGAAAATTAAATAGCAGATGAACTAGCAAAAAGAAGTGCCTGAGCCCCTTTGCGTAATCAGTCCCAATGTAGTATTGGAAAAAATAGGTGAAGCCGAAAAGAAGAGGAGATCTAACCAATGGAAAAATCTAGTAGGATTCTTCTGTGGAGATCAAATGAATGCATAAGTCAAGATAAAACTGCGCCAAGAGTTTTAACAGGGATCCTAACGGGAGATTGCCGCCTGAAAAGGATCAAAATAGTGGAGGGAGAAGAATGTAGATTTTGTGGCACGAAAGAAGTAACCTCCATCCACATACTTTCTAATTGCACAGCACTTCAGAATCCTAGAGCACAGTACTTGGGAGATTACTGGATAGAAGAGGAACATTTACCTATGTTGAAGCCTGCCAATATCCTAAACTTTCCCCAGGACTAAAGGACATACTAGTTTCTGAGACTCTCCTCATGAACTAAGTAGGAGAGAAGAGAGAACAAAAAACATTAACAGATACCTAAACCTTCTACATATATCTATTCCTCAAGCGATTCCCCTATTCATTTTCTCCCCCTCTCCATGGATAATAAAATTACCAATATGTGATACATCGTTGACAAGTTTTGATAAGAACGAAACAAACCATACTCTAATTAGAAAAATTCCACGAGAAAATATCTTATTTACAACAATATACCCATGCCTCCAAAACGGATACTGGAGTTGGAGCAGTACTTGTAACTCCAAATATGATAATAAAATTTAGACTACCTTATATTACAAGCATTCTAATTGGAGAACTGTATGCGATATTTCAAGCACTAGTCCATGCCAATAGAGAAAATGTAAAACACTTACTTATAGTAACTGATTCATTGAACTCAATTGAAAGTTTGCGCCAGACATATCCATCAAACCCATCACTAATACTCATTAAGCAGCAATTATCCCAGCTTCACAATTCAGGAGTAGTCATACAGCTGCTATGCTGATGCAGCAGCCAAAGGTGCAATTCAGAACCCTAGTGCCACCGAAGTCACGAGAGCTACGTTGACGACATTAAAATATTTATCAAGACATCGCTTGGCAACACCAGTGGTCCCAATCTCTCAGTAAGCTGAAAGAAGTGAAAAGAACAGTTCAACCGTGAAAATCCGTTCCAGAAACCAGGAAAGAACAAGTTATCCTGACCCGTCTTCGAATAGGTCACACCCGATTATCCCATAAACATTTAATGTCGAAATCCGAACAATCCCGCTTTACAGTGAGTCAAGTCCCTTTAACAGTGAGGCATGTGTTAATAGACTGTACATAGTTTTCTCAGCAAAGAGTTGTTACATTTAACATTCCACCTATTATGCACCACTTGCTAGGAGAAGAGTACAATATGGAAAAATTGGTAGCTTATCTACGCGCTATTCAGTTTCTGCACAAAGTTTAATTAATCATCAAAATTGTTAGTTTTTTATACCTATACTGTAGTAGTACTTAATATGTATTGTTCATTTGGTAGCGCTAATAACCTAAAGGGTTGATGCGCTTTATTTTTCTTGAATAAAATAAAAAAAACATTATTGTGAATAAAAAAACATGAAAACATGAGCTAGTAACTTTGAAAGATCAAACGTCGTTGAAAACTGTTTCAAAATCGACAGAATAATTTCTGGGATTATTCAAATAATAAACTATCGTATCGTCGGTTTGTGGTTACATATTTAATATTTGTTTATCATTTTCTTCCGCAGTGTTCCTTTTATTGCTTGATAACTTGAAGGTCATTGTTGATGTGGTCATGTGGTTTGCTTAAATTACCTTATTACGTTTTTCTAGCTACTGGTTTTGAAAGTGTTTATTAATGGATGTAGAGAGACAGAGATGAAGCTATAGGTGATTGACACTTCCCAAATAACCAGCACTGTTAATTTCATCGTTGAAAAAAAAACAGAATCGATAAATTAATAAAATAGTCATAGAAGCGATGCGTAAAAATAGATATTCATACAGAGTGGTTGATGAAAATGATACATTCTTTATCACAAACTGATTCATCATTTTAAACAAACTATTTTTTCTACAACTGCTATGAAAAGTGACGTATTTCTCAGTGCTTACTTAATTTCAAAACCAAATATTGCTCATACTGCGAGAAATATCATTTCTCACGGCACTTTGCCCACGCCACATACATTTATATGGAGAATCAAATAAAATCGACAAAAACTTAGTATGCTACTGTCATCTTTAAATACCTACTTAGTTGTCACAAAACTGTCAGATTATATCAGAAGTTTTCAAATAACAGAGAATTTAATGAAAAGAAATGACGTTCCGGGTTTTACCATACAAAATAGTACACATTTCACCATCAACTATAATTTTGAATAAAATTATTTAACAGTTTAGAGATAGGATACTTTAGTGTTATCTTCATCTTACTAACCATAAAAATAAATATTAAATGATATTAGGTGACTTTACTTGTATTCTTTAAATGTGTGCAGTTGTAGGAAAAGTATATTGTGCAACATGTGGGGAAAGTACTTTTCTCTCCAGTGTATTTGCGTCAGTCGCCCTTCGGGCTCGTGCCACTAACTTCCACACTCGTGAGAAAAAGATTTTTGAATACAGAAATTATTATAATATTGAAACTACTAGGAAAAAAATATGATGGCGTCAAATATCCAAAATTAAGGTTTACCTCAATAAACAAATACCAACCATAAGGTTTTATCAAATCAGAATAGCGTAAACACTTGAAAAGAAAAAATTTAAGGAGAGTTCATTGTATGTGAAAGACATGTACACCAAGAAATAGAGCATCAAAATAGTAAGTTTTTGGCAAAAATAGAAGAAAATCATGCCCTCATGTGAAAGAACTTATTATGGAACCATTATATTATTTGTTTTGTTTTTTGTTAATAGCGTTGAAACTTCGTAGAAATTTAGTCCTCTATGCGCACTTTATGTTGGCGAAGTATACCATGAGACAATTACTTTTGTTGCCATTGTAATTGTAAGTTTTTAATGCAATATGTTGCAGTAGTTTTAAATGCGTTATATATGGTCCTATTCTCAATGCGTTATATGTAGATGGTCCTATTTTGAATTTGAAAACGGTTTTAAAAAATACAGATATAAAGAAACAAAACGGGATAAAATGCTGCGAAATAGGGAACGCTAGGGAAAAGAGCAGAAAACGAGGGAGCTTTCATGTTATCAACAATCAACAGAAAACTTAAGAACGGCGTTTTTTTCATTTCAAATGCTTGTAAAAATTTCGTGAGCAGCTTTTGCGAGTCGAAAATATATTAGGTCCGTTTTCTACTAGGACTTTTGCAATAAAAATTTACCTATGGCCTAATACCATAACAAAATTCTTGCAGTGCAAATTGATGAAAAATACTAAGTGGCCACAAAATAATAATAAAAAAATTTTATTAAAAAGGAATGACACACTCTGTGGAATGTTCTTTTCCCAATTTGAACAAATTGAACCCTTAGTCCATGAAACGTTCTAGACTCCGAATAGTTATCAGTTATCAAAGACCCACTTCCGGAATGTACAAACTGCAAATAACTACCTCAACTTCGAACCACATAATCCGGACATGCTCATTACACAATAACAACAGCTTTAGTTGTATGATGGACTGCATAAACAAATTTCCGGAACCACTCGGACATTAATATGTATCATGAGATTTGAAACACTTATTGTAGTGTGTATGTCGTCCTGCTGATAACCCCATAAGATGATGCACGAATTTATGTTATTGAATACAAAAATAAAAACATGAACTGAAATCACCTTCACAAACAAAATAAACATAGACGAACAAAAGATACCGATGGTGAGTTAAGTTCAGTAATAGTCGATTCATTATTCCATATACCAAACAACCACTAACCAATATGTTTCAAGAACTGTAAGCTTTCAGCCGCAGCTAGTTGTAGCCTAATTAGATAGATAGATAGATAGATAGATAGTTTTATTGTGTCTAAGATAAATCTTTTCACAAGGGTTCGGTACAAAATATAAAGTAAAGAATTAACATAATTAGAGATACATTACGACATGGACATAGTTAATACAAAAATAAAAGTATAAAATAACTGTGTACTTGATGGTAATGTCAATCATTCACCATGTGCAAATGCTCGCAGCTTTATGATACTAATAATGCTATGAGCTAATTCAGTAAGTTTGAAAAATCCATTTTGTGTATTATTAGTGTTAAGATAGTGTACTAGGTCATCAATATTATGAACATTGTGGAAAAAACTATTTTTTCTTAGAGGGCTGTAAATGGGACATTCAAAAAGCATATGATGTAATGACTCCAGGGAATCCATATTACAGACAGTGCAATTATCAGTGCTGTTGATTATATAAAAATTTCCTTTAAAAGACAATTTTAAAAATGTTTTACTACACGTTCTAAGTTGCGCTATTATTCTGGTTATATAGATGTGAGCGGGTATTTGCAAATAACTGTTATTCTCACCAACTAGTAAGTGTGAGTATAGTAAAGAGTAACTGGAAGCAACCTTTTTGTTCATGTCACTATCATGCAGGCGTTTTCGCAATTTGTCTAGAATAAGTCTATCTAAACTGCGTACATTTGTACTTAAATAATTTTCCCATAGGCACTCACATTGCGCATAAATAAACAATTCTTTAAGTTGCGTCACCCAATTATACTTTGAATTATTATTAGATTCTAACTGAGCAAGTCGATTGAAGCAAATTTTTGAAAGTCTTGAAGAGTCCATTTCTTTCAGTTTGTTCATCCAAAGTAAGGCATGTTTGAAAACAACCATTGACAAATGATCGGAACATCGGAACAGTTGTAGCCTAATTAGTATTTCGATCAAAGCTTGGATTGTATTAGGCATTCCAATGACCTGTCAAAACCAATTCAATATGGCGGCTGGGGGCAAATAGTTTGTTGGTGTTATATTATTGTGCTGTTGAAAAGTTTATTTATTATTTAGGCCTTATAGTGGTATTATTACATTTTAATACGAAAAAATGCCAACTACGTGCCTTGTGGTTGGTTGTGGAAGTCGTTCCAACAGGGATGCTGTAAAAATTTTTTCAGTGCCAGCGGTTTTAAGCCACAGATTTGTTAGCTTCATTTGATATCTGTAAACAAATAATTCACTTCACATCTAGGAAACAAACAAATTGGATTTTCAGCTTACCCCTTGCCAATATCTGGATTTTGCAACAATAATGTCTTTAAATAATCACTCTGCATCTTAAGAAGTCTATCAACAATCAACAATCACAAATTCACACAACTTTGGAGATAATCAGGGCTATTCACTAAGCAAAGTTGTTATGGATAGCAACTGTAA
>CAJUYH010000332.1:0-71671 GCA_910591685.1 Galerucella tenella | reverse complement strand
TTAACACCAATAAAGGAAGTGTGGCAAAAGGTAAATTCATATAAAAACAGAAAACAGCAAAATAAATTACCTATAGATGATAAAGCAGAATGGATCTATGAATTTCATTGTAAAATTTCACCCCCATGGGTTAAAGATAACAAAACAAGTCCAATGATAACTACTTGTCGCAAAAATTGTCAACACTTATTAAATGACATAAACATGTGGGAACTCGAAAGAGCCTTGAAACAAACAAATAACTCTCCAGGGAAAGACAATATTACCTATCAGATGCTATATAATTTACCACCAGAACACAAAAAATCCCTTCTGAAAATCTATAACCTTATCTGGACAAAACAACATAGGATTCCAAATAGCTGGAAAGAATATGTGGTCTTGCCAATATTAAAGCCAGGAAAACCCCCACACCAATCAAACTCATACCGACCAATTTCTCTAGCTTCATGTATCTTTAAGACTTTTGAGAGACTCATCAAAAACAGGTTGGAACAGTGGCTAGAATCAGAAAATATTCTCCCAATAAGCCAATATGGATTCCGGAAAGATAGGTCCACACTAGAAGCTTTGACAATGTTTGTCACTGACGTTCAGACAGGTTTCACAAATAAAGAAACAACAGTAGCAGCTTTCATGGATATCTCCGCAGCTTTCGACAATGTTAATCTTGACATACTAACCCACAAACTGGCTAATATTGGCATCCCTATAGAACTAGCAGCATTCTTGATATCCTTGTATTTAGAAAGAACCACATACATCAAAATAAACCAAGACTTAAATTCGCCTCGTCTAACTCAATCGCAGATAGGACTTCCACAAGGGAGTATATTAAGTCCACTTCTTTACGTTCTACATACCTTAGATATTGAACCTATAGTAAGAAATACAAATATTATCCAATTCGCAGATGACATACTACTCTACTCTACACACAAAAATCTAAATATTACTTTGGACAACCTCAGCTCTGATTTTTATAACATTAAGGAATGGATGTCCTCAAACAATTTTGTGTTATCTCAACAAAAGTCAGAAGTATGTATTTTCTCCAAAAAGAGAAACATCCCCCAAGGGCAAATTCAACTAGGACCATATCACCTTCCCATCAAAACAACAGTTAAATATCTGGGTGTCTACCTGGACCGAAAATTACTTTGGAAAGATTGCATCCACAACATTATAAAAAAAGCTCAAAATTCAATAAATATCATCCAAGCCTTCTGTCGCACTAAATGGGGAGCAGACCCTAACATCGCCCTCCTATTTTACAGAACAATGACGAGGTCAATTTTCGACTACAGTAGTAACCTTTACGGAATAGCAGCCGAATCACATCTACAAAAAATAGAAATTCAAAAAAATCGATGTCTTAGAATATGTCTTGGCTATTTAAAATCAACACCAGTACATGTCATGGAAGCAGAGGCAATAGAGCCTCCACTATCCCTCCGAAGAAAAAAAATCAGCGATATTTTCATAACTAAACTATACGCTAGACGTGCCAACACCATTCAATCCATATACAACCTTTCAATATTAGTTCTTACACACCCATACTGGCAACACAAAAAAACTCCACTAACTGTGGACAGCTATATACATATCACCAAGTACCAAGACATTGTATACTCCTCCATCACTCTACCATATTATGCAGAGCAACATTACCTTTTATTCTCTACTAAAATTAAAACAAGTTACTTAAATCCAAACGGAAACTTCTTAGAGCAAATCAACCATTTCTGGCCAGAATACAAATATATATATACAGATGGTTCCAAGACAAACAAAGGATGCGGATGCGCTTTTTATGATGCTAGCACTTCCCATACGTCTCTAAAGCGATTCCCAAAGGAAACATCAATCTATACACTTGAAAATTACGCTGTGCTGTTCGCCCTGAGGTATGTTTCATCAACCAACATAAGTAAAATAGTAATTTTTACAGACAGTAAAAGCCTCGTAGACAGGTTACAAAATATTCATTGCTCTTCAAATTTATCCCATGTAGAACTAGAAATACTAAAAGAACATCATAATATCATACAACAAAACAAAAATACCGTAGTGGCCTGGATAAAGGGTCACTCGGGTATAAAAGGAAATGAAATTGCGGACAGATTAGCAAAATCGGCCATTACTACAGGAGAACCAATAACAATAAAATCCGTACCACATACTGACCTTAGGTGTGAATATAGGAACAGACTGCTACTCGAATGGCAAAGAGTTTATGAAAGCAGCATTCATGGACTGAACTACAAAAGATGCCAAACCAAGATCCCACGAAGTAGATGGTTCAATGGAATACCACATAGAGAATTTATTGTCACTATAAATAGGATAAGATCAGGACATGCTATGACACCAATATATAAAGACAGAATAGGTATAACTGAAAATCCAGCTTGCACTTGTGGTGTACTTGGTGATTTAACCTATGTAATACTAGAATGCTCAGAACAACAAGCAAATATAAACACCTTTTACGAGGAACTAATAAATCTTGAAGTTAAACTACCTATATGTGTAAATCAAATCATATTTAACAACAAAAATGTTCTATATTCTCTTTATAATCACCTGAAAAGGTGCAAAATGAAACTGTAAAACCCTACTAACACAAAAAATGTGTAAGCAATTCTGCGACTAAACATCTTGTAAGTGCGTCGACGAAAAAATAGAATTAAAAAAAATATACATATAAAAAATGAAAAAAAATAAAATAAAAAAAAATAAATAAAAAAAAAGAAAAAAAAAAGAAAAAAAAAAGAAATAAATGATATAAATAAATAGATGCACAAATACTAACAACATATACACATATTTTTTCTTTAACACACTAACAAAATTGTTTACAAGATAACTTTGTTAAATAACTCGTCAAATTAATCTGGCTAATTGGTCTCTGCCAAAGCCACCCAACTACTCAAAAAAAAAAAATATCATTTTTAAAGAATGTTTTATTGAAATATTTTATTTACTCACAGGCGAAAAGATAAACAACTCACTCAGTTTGCAGGAGTTTGTGATTGCCATTTTGTGGACAAAGAAAGCTTGAAGACATGTTTTGAAGCCATCTCAAAATAATAGAATATAGAAATTAAGAATACAGTTTAGATGGTTTCAAATAAAATAAAATATCCAACATAACCTCAAAAAGTTTTCAACTTAATTTAGTAATTGGAATTAACTCACCTTGGCAAAAACCTATACAAAAACACTTAAAAGGCACGTTCCTCTAAAACAATATGGAAACTAGATGTCTTATTTTGCCTTTATATTGTTGAAAAAACTAAATAAAAAATTCCTTATGGGACTTTTAGATACACAGTTGTGACGTAAGCACTTAGGCTGTCTATCGTTGATCATTTGGTCTTGTAGGTTTCCATTAGGTGATATTTTACTCAATTTCGAAATTTCAGCGCTTTCTAGGACCCGTAAACTGCATTGCTTTGTCACTAATATTTGATGTAATGGAAATTCTTTTATGTCGTGGAAATGATCTCGGTAAGTCGAAGTCTAATATTTCGATGATATCGAGGAATCAACTTTAAAAACGTCATCCTCAAAGAAAAGGTTTTCAGGTTAAATTAGCTGTCAACCACGATTTTTAATTTCAAGCTGAGTGGAGCTTAAGTCGACCCAATCGGGAACTTATAATATTAAGTGCTCGTCAACTAGTTTAAGAAATACTCAGAGAGAATCTTTTTGAGATTAATTTATTTCAAGACTCTCTAAAGTAAACGGTGCAAACGGGTGTTAGTATGTCAGAAACCTAAAAAAAAGGATTATACTATTAAAAAGGTTAGTGTTTAATTGATAATTGGAAATATTTCAACTGTTGAGTCTTCAGCTTCATCTACTTGTCGGGCTATATGCTCCAACAAACAATTAATGACTGTTAAACGGGATTAAGATATCTTCACGATAAACCAACCATTCTGGTTTGTAATTAGGACTAGAGGAGCTACTAGTCTTTGAGACTTTCTTCAGAAACTAAGTAGAAGGAAGGCGGCATAATAGATTTAAACAATTTATTTCATCGTTTAGTATGTATTATCATTAAGTAAAAGCCTCATCTATTCAATATAATGTAGATTTTAACAAATTAAATTGTTTTTCCTCCTACCCCTATAGAAAGTACACACTTTCCTCCCTCAAATCAGGGAGGAAACTCATACTTTCCTCCCTAGGGAGGAAAGTATTTTTCCTCCCCCTCATTTCAAGTATAGTTTGGCAAGTTTATCTGAAGCTATACGGGATCGGTAAGAGGCGAGGAAAAACATGGCGCCTATCTGTCAAACGTACAAATGGCGTACGGTACCTATTTTACCAAGTAAAACTGAAAATACAAAGGTAACTGACAATAATAATGCCACTGGATAAATCAATATCAGTCAACTGACGAAGTAAGAGGGAAGATCTCACGCACGCGCTTGCCAATAAGAAGTCAGCTGGTCGATACAAATCACCAATTATGTAATTCGGGGGTGTGGTCAAAATGGTTTTCGTACAACGCTGCCAGAGCTTCAAAAAGCCCATAACATATTTGGAAAAGTGTTCATCTTTAAATATTCATAAATTGAAAAAATAATGTTAATAGAATGAATCCAAGGAAACAAGCACATTATAAAATTAACGTTCAATCATATTTTTAATATTGTTGATAATAAAAAGACCCTTTTTTAATTATTATCACTACATAGTAAGCACTTCAGTTTTTTCATAGTTAAATGTGGCAATGTCGAATGTTTTCGACTGCATTCCTTTCACGGTTTCAGATAAACTTGCCAAAGTATAAGTTGTAAACGATGAAACTTGTGAATTCATTATATTCATATTGTTTCCATAATTTCTAGAACATCCTATATATCCTGTTTTTTGGTAAAAATCAAACATTAATGTTACTTCAACATAGTTCTTCAATACAAATTTCAACTTCAGGAATCTTAGATATAAGTTTTTTGAGTTCAGAATAAGAAAAGCATAGTATGCTGTGGCTCACTGACAGTAAACACGGCGATTGACTTTTGAAGTGCAAAGTCGCTACATTCATTAAACTTAGTTGAATTTTTGAAAAAGGATAGCGATTCAAGTGATTTCGAATTTCCAAATACACCACCTAATATTAAGGAACAAGCTAACATAGCGTCATTAACCTTACTACCACAAAAATCTAAAGACAGGTATGAAAAACAATATGCACAATATAAGCTATGGGCTGAAGACAACATAAATATTCAGACAATGTTTTACTGGCATATTTTTCACTACAAGGAAAATCATTAAAAGCTTCAACAGTTTGGTCTAAATATTCAATGCTACGCACAATGATACAAATGAAGGACAATGTCGATATTAAATATCCAAAGTTGATTGCATTTCTAAAACATCAAAATGCCGGATACAAACTAAATAAAGCTAAAACTTTTACAAGAGAAGAAATAAATACATTCTTAATGGAAGCCCCCGATGATGTTTTTTTATTAATGAAGGTAAGAAATGAAATCCCATGCAAATAATTTAATTTTTGATATAAAATATTCATAGGTAGTCCTTGTTATTGGAATTTCTTGAGCATGTCGATGTGATGAGCTTATTAAAATGACTATGGATGATATTGAAGAGAAAGACAATCTTTTAGTCATAAATATCCACATTTCAAAAACGTATAAACAAAGAACTTTCGTTATTAATACTACAACAGGTAACGGCCCAAATTTTGTTCAAATCGTTAAAAAGTATAGGTATCTGTCTACGTCCTAAAACTAAGCATAAACGATTGTTGGTATGCTTTAAAGCAGGCAAATGTATAAATCAAGTGGTTGGCAAAAATAGTATATCCAAAATACCACAAAAAATTGCAGAATATCTCAATCTTCCAAATGCCAAACATTACACAGGGCACAGTTTCAGAAGAACTTCAGCAACTCTGTTAGTAAACGCTGGTGGGGATATTTTAGCTCTAAAACAGCATGGCGTTGGAAATCAACCAATATCGCAGAAGGTTATGTAGAACAATATTACAAAAAAAAAAGAAAAATTTCTGATCAAAGTATGGGAAATAATGTAGAACCTGAACTTGATCAAAATCAGCCAAGGACTTCTAGAAGTTACCACCATTACAATGTGCTAAGCGAAAATATTTCAAATACTAAAGCTCCTGTTCAAACCCTATCTTCTTCCAATGGTGTTCATATAAGTGCTGCTCAAAACTGCACATTCAATATTAACATAAATAATTCTAAAATATAGTTAAACAATACTATGTACTTAATTGTATAACATATATTGATAAATTTGTTTAATAAATAGTTCTTGTGTTCTTAATTATATTCGTTACCTATTTGTGACGTAAATAAATTTTCAAAAAAAGGTGGGTAGGAACAAAAAATAATATGTATCACATGGGAGTAAAGTGCCTTTTCCTCCCTTGGATGTTTACTGTAAACTACATCCTGCGGGAGGAAAAGTGGCACTTTCCTCCCTAGTAATACAAATAGCTATTATTTCATCATTTAGTACGGATTTACATCAAGTAAAAGCCTCAATCAATTATTCAATTCATAGTTTGCAAATAAATAGTTGAGTAAAAAACCCTGTAATTTAGTAAGGAAATACAATAGATTTATACTTTACCCCACAAATTTACGCCTGCTCCCCATGAAGAGATATTTAGTATGACCACAGATTCCAATTCTGGTAATTCCACCAACTTGCCATCTAAATATAAGTCAAGTCGTTCCTCCAAATGTTTACATTCTGACGTTACAACTTGCTGGGTCCCAAATGTTAAATATAGCATCTAAGAAATTTATTTTATTAATATAATAATAAAATAACATATTAAAAATATAATAGAGCATACATTTGAATCAAACATATTCTAGTAGGACCGCTTGGTACTGATTTCAAGTAGATATAGAAACCTGGGATACAGATACCTATTGACGTTGACCGTTTTACAAGACGGCCAGAAGCTTTTCCGCTCAAAAATATTGAGGTAATTTTTCCAAGGTTGGGTATCTATCAGGTTTTGGCGTCCCTATCCGTATTACCACGGAACAAGGACGTCAATTCGAATCAAAATTATTTAGCAGATTCAGTAAACTCAATGGTTCAACCACATCATACTATCCAGCAGCCAGCGGTCTAGTGGAACAGATCCACCGAAACTGAAGACAGCTATAAGATGCAACGATAACTCCAATTGGGTAGACTCTTTACCAACCGTTTTGCTTGGAATTAGATCCGCATAGAGACAAGACATAGGAGCAACTTGAGCAGCTCTCGTTTATTGTGTGTTATTACGTCTTTCTGGAGAAATTCTAACAAAACGGGGCATTGAAGGTATACAGCAAGGCTGCTCAAGTTTTTGAACAGTAGGGCCAAACGGACGGGTAAGAAATTTTTGGCGGGCCATTAACGATTTTTTAACTTACTGGAATTAAGTCGTCAATGATCCGCCAAAAATCATACGTTTAATAAAACTTGTGTAATAAAAACATTCAGTATTACAAAATTTGGTGTTTATTGAAATATAAAACAAAAAGCATCATTTGCAAACTAAATAAAAAATAAAACTATCTTAAATTAATGTGATTTTTGGCAATGTTTCTGTTGTACTAGTTTTTTTCATATTGGGTTTTAAATTATATATTGACAATGGCACCAATTTCCAGAAATCTGCAAACTTCTCTGATAAATTTTGTGCTTTCGAAGATATTTTTTCCATAAAAAGATTTTTTTAGGGCACAATGATTTTGCAGTTCTGTTAGTTCCAATTGAATATTACCAGGATAACTAATTATTTCAGGTGAATTAATTATAAAAGGGTTTTTAAAAATTTTTAATTTTTGTTTTTTACTCTTAAAGTCTTGAAATCTATTTTCAAATCAAAGCATTTGATTTTCGATTCGTACTTAGAATAATCAATATTGGGAATATTAAAATTCTTTAAGTGTCAGAAATAAGTCGATATTTTCTCTGGACGCGGGCCATTTAAAATGCATCCGCGGGCCACATGGTGGCCCGTGGGCCTGTGGTTGAGCAGCCTTGGTATACAGTGTGTCTACTTAAGTTGGAACCATATAGAAAACTTTTTTATCAGTGGTTTTATGAAAAAAAGGTATTCTTGATAAAAAGTTCTGCATGATCCAAAAGTTAAAATGCAACCGTCAGATATAAATTTTTGAAAGCAGTATACGAGGTTTGTCAAAAAATTTGAATTTTGTGCAAGAGTGAAGTATCTTTATTTTTTACAATTCAGAAAAATGTTATGAAGTAAAGTTGTTTTGAATTAAAAGTTATTTTCAAATATGCGATTAAAGCCATTTATTATGAAAATTCAGGTTTTGTGATTATTTACTGATCATTCCGTATTAATTATTCTGGCGGGGTACAATTTATCTCTCTTATCTGTTGAAAATATGATAACCTTTCTATTTATTAATGTTTTTGAACAACCTTTAATTTACATACGTAATGAATGCATAATAATTATTGGAACTTTAGTTCTTTACGTCAGGTTATGTTTAAGCGACCGGGGGTCGCGACGCAAAAGATCTGACCGTTACGTTATGTTACGTTGCTTCGTTATGTGCCTTGCTTGCGTGCGTGTGCTCTCTCCTGAGTCTCACTCTCATTTACGAACCAGCGATTCATATGCTTCGGCCGGGAATCGAACCCGGGCCGCCCTCGTGGAAGGCGAGCATTCTACCACTGAACCACCGACGCTATATTAAAATTCTATGCAAAGCTGGTATTCGCAGTGCTGGTGATCTACTAAAAAACTTCCTCACGGGGAATCGAACCCGGGTCTACCGCATGAGAGTCGGGCTTGCTTACTACTCGACCACCAAAGAATATGCAAATCGTTTATCTATAACGTCAGATGTATTAGATAATTTTTGCTTAAAAGGAACCAAAGTTCCTACCGTGTGTCCCGCGACACGTTCTACCTTTTTTTCTCTGGGGATATGTGAAGGATAGGTGCTACAATCCTAAGCCTAACAATTTAGCAGAACTAAAAAATAATATCAGGAACATTACTGGAAACATTCCGCAAGAAATGTTGGAAAATTCATTTGAAAATTTGAAATTTCGCTCACAGTTATGCATAAACGAAGAGGGTAGCCATATGCAGCATTTATTGTAACTTTTTTGTTCTTCGTTCTTTATACGTATGTATTCAGTTTCATTCAGGTCGTCGAAGCGATCGGTTCGAAAATAAAAACGTGGACTAGTTAATACAAACAGGTTCATTTGTTTCCAGTTTCTTTAAAGTTATATTGATTACATTACCTAGTAGAGTTGAGCAAAAAACTATTTAGTTAGTGATATATATGGAATCCTCCAGTGGGGGCGAACCCCCCGATAAAGTGTCAAGGGATGCAGACGTTGAAATGCAGAATCAGGATGAAGCTAATGGCTTCCAAGGTTTTTCAGTAAATCAAAAACAAGAATCGATAAGTACCTCTATTAATTTTGATAGATTATTGAATACAAATGTGAATAAAGAGCAATCGAATAATAATATGCAATCAGGAAACGATACCACAAAAACATCACGACAAAATATTTCAATAAATGATAACGAGACAAAAAAAAGTAGACCTAATTACTTATACGATAAAACCGATTTAGGTCCATTCTACATTTATATAGAAAATGATAATATTAATTTCTCCGGCAAATTAAACGCAGTAAAAGTAGGCGAAACATTGTTTAATCTACATCCAGAAATTGATAATAAAATTAAAAAAATTGATTCAATAGGGCGCAATCGAGTCAGAGTCACATTTAAAGACTCTGTGAGTGCTAATTCACTAATAAATTCCAAATTGATGAGGAAAATGGATTTAGTAGCATACATTCCAAAATTTCAATTTTTTAAATTAGGTGTAATAAGAGATATAGACACGGATCTATCGGAAGATTACCTTAAAAGTAAATTAAAACAGTACGATCACCATAGCAAATTTATAGTGGACTATGTTAAAAGAATGATGAGAAAGGTAAAAACGGATGACAAAATTGAATTAAAACCTACAAAATCGATAATTGTGTCATTTAAATGTCAAAGCATACCAAAATATGTCGTAATTAACCACGTTTTGCATGACGTAGAAAAATACGAGCAAAAAGTAATTATGTGTTACCACTGCTATAGATACGGACATATGAGCAAACAATGTAAGAGCAATCCGAGATGCCTCAAATGTCACGAATCTCACGTCTCAGATTCTTGTAATAAAACATCATACGCCAAAAAATGTTTCTCGTGTGAAGGAGAACACTTCACAAATGAATGGAAATCGTGTCCAGAATTCGAACGCCAAAAAAAAATTAAACAATATATGTCTGAATCTAATTTATCATTCAAAGAAACTCTTAAACTCTTTTCCAAGGTTACCTATGCATCCATAACAGCTAACAATCCTTCAATATCTTCGCATCAGTCCCCTATTAAAAACTCCTCACCTTCACAGCCATCTATGCATATGCCCTCTGCCCCCTCTCGCTCCAACTCATTCGCACTTCCTCCTGTTCCAAATAAATACTCAATAATAAATTCATCAAATCAAAAACGAACCCATCCTATCTCACCAGATCCATTATTAACAGAACATCAGAAAATTATCAAGTTAAATCCCATACCCTCCAGACCTGGAGGCATCACTTCCTCATCTTTGTACCAATCAAATGTCAATATAGAAAAAACTAACAAAGGATATGAATCGCACAAAGAACTGACAGAACTAATATCTATTATAGCTATAGATATAATTTCTAATCTGAAAGAAAAAAAATTTGAAATACCAGCAAAAACAATTTTAATAAATTCAATTCAAACTGTTTTAAGTTCTCTCTTATACAATAATGAATAGTTTGGTAATATGTCAATGGAATTGTAGATCAGCTAGCTCCAATAGAGAAAATCTACTACATCTTTTAGAGGAGCAGAAAGTTGAGATTGCATTATTATCAGAAACTAGATTTAAACCTGGAAAATATGTGAACTTCCCAGGATTCAATATCGTCAGAGACGACCGCCAATCAGAATTCGTTGGTGGAGGTTCGGCCATTTTAATAAATTCAAACTTTTATTATGAAGAACAGAACACAGAGCCAGATGCTGCAAATGCAATACGCATATATACAGATGGTTCAAAAATGAAAGAAGGCTCAGGCTGTGGAGTTTACTCGAGAGCACTGAGCCTCAAGATTAAGTGGGGAATGGGAAACAATACCAGCGTGGTTCAAACAGAACTGGCTGGTATCTCAATTGCCACAAAAGAACTAACCAGAAGAGGAATTTCTGCAAAACCATAATAATCTGCACTGATAGTAGACAAGCCCTATTAGCCTTGAACAGACAACGTGTTATATCGAGGCTAGTACTAGAGTGCCACCAAGATTTAGCTGACGTCTCGGCAGATAACAACAATATCCTGAGGTGGGTTAAAGGGCACGACAGGAGTAAAGGAAATCGCATTGCTGATTCTTTAGCCAGGGAAGCCGCTGGACTGAAAATTCTAGGACCCAGTGACACCTACGGCCTAACGACTTCGACAATTGCGGAACTAGCCAAACGTTACACCCATGCTCAATCCCTTAAGAGATGGGATGGAATCAAAGGATGCAGTTTTGCCAGGATCACCCTGGGCGACCCTCGGAAGCTGGCGCCGAAGAAATATTTGGCGATGACCAGGAAAAACCTACGTTTAACAGTAGGATTTCTGACTGGTCACTGTCAACTAAGTAAACACCTCCATACTATGGGGCTAGTGGACACACCTCTATGCAGGATGTGTGAACAGGAAGATGAAACTGTCAGGCATGTCTTATGCGAGTGTCCGGAGTTATCGTCAATAAGAGAGTGTGTGTTCGGTGAGTCTTGGCCTACACCTGCCGATATAAAGGACATGTCTCCCAGTGACCTATCCACCTTCCTGAGAAGGACAGGATGGACAATGACCTAGGAGGACAACTCCTCGGGAGGATGTACAATGGGTCACATGTGGCCTAAGTGCTGTGAGCCTACACACTCACCCTCCCTACTCTACAGATACAGATAGATTTAAACCTGGAAAATATGTGAACTTCCCAGGATTCAATATCGTCAGAGACGACCGCCAATCAGAATTCGTTGGTGGAGGTTCGGCCATTTTAATAAATTCAAACTTTTATTATGAAGAAGTTTCCATAAATGTTGATCTTCCAAACGTCAATAAAGTATCGATTTATGTCCCCCCAGCATCCAAAATATCATTAACACAATGGAACAACTTCATAAAATCCATTCAAAAACCGTTCATTTGTAACATGTCTATCGACCTGTTTCGATTTAAACGAAATAATTTCAATTTTACCGCTTGCCGTCATAGTAACCACTTCCAATTTAGTTCTGTGATCTAAATTTCTCTGATCGTTGATCGTTACGACAATTGACATATGATGTCAACGCTCGATTCTCATTCTCGATTTTCCTTTTTTTCGTTACCGACCCTTGAGCAGCAAGACGTATCTTCATATCGTCTCTTTTAATTTTTTAATTGTTTTACCTTGAATTGCTGTGGTAAGTCCAAAATTATAATTTATATTTATCAAGCTTTTTCTAAAGTAGTGGCTGATATAATTTTTTGTGCATTTTCTTATTTTTTTACAGAGATAGACGAATATACACATACCACGTGGTCAACCACATTTCTTCACATTTCTGTACATTACTTTTAAACTAAATCTTTTATCGTAAATAGCTGTTACCTTTTTTAATGCAAACATTTGCTAGATTCTCTTTGGTAGAATACCTAATTTTCAAAGAGAGATAACTTTTGCATTTTAACCTTTTCAAATATTCTGCCAGTGCCGACTTCACATTTCATTAAACATTTTATTCTTTTAGAAATGGTTTATTCATAACTTTTTGCTATAATTGATATTTAATTAATATTTCAAGGTCATTAGTACTTTTTTTAATTTGGCTGATAATTTTTACTGTTTTAAATGGGACATATATGTTGGAAAGCTTTCAGTAAATTTAAATTTCATGATTTCAAACAACTGCCTTCCTTTTTTTACCTGAAAAGCTAAACCAACATTATGTGCCCCATTACATTCAAGTTCCTACATATCCCTAATCCACCTGAACTTCTAGGTAAGCACAGCTGCCAGGTTACCCCTGCAAGTTTACCACTGCCAGGATACCCCTGTCAGGTTACCGTTACTGCCAGGTTACTGTTTACTGCCAGGTTACCGTTTACTGCCAGTTTACCACTGCCAGGTTTCTGTTTACTGCTAGGATACTGCCAGGTTACCGTTAGATTATACTTCAACTTCCAGACATCTCTACTTCAACTTCCAGACATCTCTACTTCAACTTCCAGACATCTCTACTTCAACTTCAAGACATTTCTTCTACTTCCACTCCGACAAGCTAAGTACCTTTAAAGAAGTACAGGTTTTTTTACATTTTTACCTTCCTTTATTGGCAGAATAAATTTAATATTTGAACTTCTCTTTTTTTATTTCTTCTATACCCGGCTGTAAGAGCTGTAGGGACTGCGTCCGGGTTTATGTAAGTTAGTAACTTTTTTATTTTTTTTTTAACTTGTAAATACTACAAGGTGTTTCTACCTTTTTCACCTTAGTTTTTCTCTTAACATTAAATTATCTTTTTTCATCGACGTCTAAAAAGGTAGTGGCGCCCTAAGTTCTTATAGTCTGTCAACCCTCTGGCATACCTAGTGTGGCATCAACATGGAGTCGATCCACCCTTGAGAGAGTCTCTAGCCGGGATCTGTCTCTTAAGGAGAGAACGAGTGTTACACATTATAGGAGGCTATTACAATGCCCATCATATCGCTTGGGGCGTTGATAATCCAACTGACATAAAAGGTAAAATTCTAATGGACTGTTTAGACGACAATAACTTGATATACAAAAATGACGGCTCCCCCACCTACTTCGGTAATTCCTCGAGATCTGCAATTGACCTTACTATCTGTACTCCTGATCTAAGTCATATTACTTCATGGAAAACAATTCAAGATCTATTTGGCTCGGACCATGCGCCCATAATGGTGGAATTAGAAAACCATCCTATTCTGAAAAGCAACCCTTATTCTCAAAAGTGGAACCTAAAAAAAGCAGATTGGAATCTATATGAACAAAGGACGGAAGACATTTTCCTACAAAATGAAGTATCAAATTCATATGAATCCTTCTTGCGCAATATAAATATAGCTGCCTCCAACTCCATTCCTAAATTCAAGAACAAAAAATCAACATCCAAAGGAAAAGATTGGTGGGACACAAAATGTGAAGAATCAGTTTAAAAAGACGGGAAAGCTTCCAAATATTCCAAAATAATCCAAATCAAGAAAACCTACTAAAGTATAAAAAGGATGATGCTATAGCTAAGAAGATCATTAAACAAGTTAAAAGAAACAGCTGGAGAAAATTCGTCGGTTCCTTAAGTAGGCAGGTTCCCATCAAAGAAGTTTGGACAAAAGTCAATCATCTGAAATATAGAAAAACTAGTAACAAAGTCCCTATAACTCTCTCGGAAGCTTCATGGATAGAAGATTTCCACCAAAATATTACACCTCCGTCAGTAGAACTAGTCTTTCCTTCAGAAATCAATTTTCTAGATAACTATCCCGATCATGTTCGCTACCTAATCAAGCCATTCTCAAATACCGAACTCCACTTTGCGTTGAAAATAAATTCAAATACATCTCCAGGCGCTGACGACATTCATTATTCAATGCTAGCAAACTTGTCAAACACGGGTAAGACAGTTCTCCGAAACATCTATAATGAAATTTGGCTAGGCAGAACGAAGATTCCCGACGACTGGTACATCTACATCATATGTCCGATTTTAAAACCAGGAAAATCACCAAAGAATTGGGATTCGTACCGTCCAATCGGTTTAGCATCATGTATCCTCAAAACTTACGAGAGACTTATTAAAAATCGGCTGGAATTTTGGTTAGAAAAGAACAACCTATTGCCTAAAACTCAGTTTGGCTTCAGGAAAGGTAAATCCACGCAGGAGAGCCTCGGCCACTTATTAATAGACCTCTACTCATCCTTCACGTATCAGAAATCAGTTGGTTCATTATTCTTAGATATAAAAGGGGCATATGATAATGTAAATCTACACATACTGTAGAAAAATGTTAGAATTAGGTATACCTGAAGTTATAACATGGAACATCCTTAACTTATACACTAACAGAGAAATATACGTTAAAATAAACGGAGAAAAATCCAAACCCCGGTACACTTCCTTGGGACTTCCACAAGGTAGCATCTTGAGTCCTTTATTGTACATATTGTACACTTCCGACCTAGATCAACAACTCCCTCCGCACATACGAATCTTACAGTATGCCGATGATGTCGCAATATATGTAGAAAATGAATCAATTGACACTTGTAACCATTTCCTTAAAGATGCATTTACTAAACTTGTAAAATGGGCAGCGAACAATAATTTGACAATATCGGAAAGCAAATCAGCCATTGTGACATTCACCAGGAAACGCTATCACCCCCCAGATTATATTCAATTTGACAATTTTAAAATTCCTCATAAAACTACAATTAAATTTCTTAGTGTACTATTAGATTCTAAATTAACTTGGAAAGATCATATAAACTACGTATTGCGAAGAACGGAGAATGCAATGAATATCATCAAGACTGTAAGCGTCAGTAACTGGGGAGCCGATCCAAATGTCTCAATATTATTATATAGAAACTTGATAAGATCGATCTTAGATTATGGATCAATATTTTATGGCTCGGCATCTAATTCCTTACTTCAAAAAATCGAACAGATAAAAAATAAAGCACTCAGACTGAGTATCGGATACCTTCGCAGCACACCAATATTGGTTATGGAAACAGAGCTTAATGAACCTCCACTTTCACTACGCAGAGAATTTTTAGGTGAAAAATATACAGTTAATCTGGCGGTAAGAGGTAATTCGTTACTAGATAAAATTGTACAGTTAACCACCATGTCCTTAACTCATCATTACTGGGACAAAAAGAAAGCTCCTCTATTAGTGGAAAGTTTTATCAATTTCTCAAATAGCTTTAATGATATTCACCAGATGGAACAAACGAAATATCAAAAGTTATATTATGAAGTGTTTTAACTCCCTTTAAATGCCATCTAAGTAAAACTTATGCAACAGACTTTATGACTAGAGTAGATCACCTTCATCATGTACAAAACCATTGGATAAATTACCAGAAAGTATATACAGATGGTTCAAAAATGAATGGTAAAGTGGGATATGCTATATACTACCCTCAAAAAAACATAACAATAAATAACAGACTACCTGATAATATGACAATCTTTACAGCCGAACTTAAAGCAGTTAAAGAAGCCTTTGAAATATGTATTAAACAGCAAGAAATAAACTACATTATATTTACAGACTGCCAAAGCATTATACAAAAATTGAAATCTAATACACACAATGGTAGAGAAAACAACATCTTCAGCGAAATCACTTCATTAAACAGCGAAGCAGTAAAAGCAGGAAAAAACATAATTTTGTGCTGGATAAAAGCCCATATCGGTATCAAAAACAATGAAATAGTGGACGATTTGGCAAAAAAGGCTACAGAGAAGGATCAAGTTGTACAAAAATATCAACTTCCAAAGGGTGACATACTATCCATAATGAAATCACTCAAACGGACGAAATGGCAAGAATTTTATAACATTTCAGACAAAGGCAAATATTATAAAAATATTCAACCCACATTACCCCATAATCAATGGTTTAATCAACTGCATAATAGAGGTTTCATCAGAACTCTATGTAGGATAAGAAGTAATCAGGCCATGACTCCAGTGTATTCAAGAAAAATAGGTCTGGTAAATAATGATGAATGTATATGCGGTGAGGTAGCTGATCTACAACATATGCTCTTAGAATGCCCGCTTAACTATATTAACATAACAAATTTCTACACCAAACTAATTCAATATAATGTTTCACTTCCTACCAACTTATTGCTACTTTTGGAGTCCAAGAATATAGATGTATATAAGATTTTGTATAGCCACATAAACTGTATCAATATAAAGCTCTGACAAAAAAAAATATATATAACAACAAAATGAAAAAAAAAACATATATAATAAATAAAAAGAAGAAAAAAAAAACAAGAGCTAAGTTTTTTTTTTTTGGCTGAGGGACTATTGTCCATTTAGCCAGTAACTCTAGTATTAAATTTATTTTTTGATTATTGGGAAGGATAAAGGTAGACATTTCACACCCAGGGGTCTTTCAAGGTGACTAACTCACAAGAAAAGGTAGACCACGGATGGTAAGGGAATATTAACTTAGGGTTAAGTAACAGAGGAATCATATTTTCCTAATACTACAGTTTTAAATTATACGCTTTGATGAATCCTAGTAATAAGTTATATACAGGCAGCTTGTTTAATGCTAACAGGTGCATTAAGTTGAAAGGAGGAAGAATATTGATTTTTATTAGTTCCCCATACATTTTTTCTCTATGTTGTACAAATTTTTTACACTCAAAGAAAATGTGATCCAAATCACATATACAATTGCAACTGTCACACAAGTTCGAATCAAGTACATTTATTTTACTAAGATGGGCAGGATAGCAGGCGTGACCAAATTTAAGTCTACTAATAGTGGTTATGCTACTTCGAGGAAGTTGATAATTGCTGTACCAATGTTGATTTGGAATTTCTGGAAATAGAAGTGTATACCTTGTAGGCTTGTTTAGACAATATTCGTACCATAAACGTTTCCATCTTTCTTTCAATTCAATTTTGTTATGATTCATGCATACATCAATGGTAATATTGTTTTTCATATACTCTCCCTTCTCAGCTGCTGTTTTTGCTAAACTGTCCACATGTTCATTATGTTGAAGTCCTATATGTACTTTTATCCAAAATAATTTTATGCGGATTCCTTCTTGGGCTAGTCTATTTATAGTCAGTTTGATCTTCGGAATAATATAATTTTCAAACGTAGCATTGATATCGAAAGGTTGACTTATACTCGTTAGTACTGATAATGAGTCTGATATTATTACTGAATCTTTATATCGATTTCGTTCAATAAATTCGAGTGCTTCGCCAATTGCAATTGCTTCAGCGGAGAATATAGACGTAAGATCATGTAGTTTGAATTGCATTTGCACATTTTTTGACGGGATAAAGAACGCGCACCCTACCCCACTAGGCTGTTTGGAAGCATCTGTATATATTTCAATATAATTATTATATTTTGCTAAATACGAGGATAGTAAATTCCTACTAATTATATTATTATGGCTGTAATTCGGAATTTCGATGTCTATAGATTTTAGTAGTGTGAATAAATCACAGAGTTTATATGTATAAGGGTTATTTAAGATTTTAGTTAGATTACTGGTATCCCTAAATGCACTACATGTTATTGGCGACGGTTTTTTGGCCCAATATTTTTTAGTAAGGTCATACTCATTCAACTCCGATATGTTTGAGATTATTTTCGACTGTTTGTAGTGGAGTTTTATAATATTCTTTTCTGCTAGTAATCTTCTGCGGAGTTCTAACGGTGGTTCTAATGCTTCAATTCGAAGAGCTTCTACCGGGGTGGACCTCATAGCTCGTATACACAATCTAAGCGCATTGTTCTGTATAATTTCCAACTTTTTCAACAAACTTTTCGATGCAGTTCCGTAAAGTGTGCATCCATAATCAATAATTGACCTAATATACGCTTTATAGAAAAGTATGCACGTATGCGGGTCTGCTCCCCACCATGTTCTCCGGATTAACTTTAGGAAGTTCAAGCCTTTGTTGCATTTGTTCACAATACCATCCACGTGAGCCTTCCAGGAAAGCTTCTTATCTAACGTGATACCAAGGTGAACAACTGAGGTTGATACTGGATAGTCAATATCGTCTATTTTAATATTATCTATGTGCGGTAGGTTATGTCTTGTAAAAAACATTATATTAGATTTTTCTGGAGTTATATTTAATCCTAATGAGTCCAGTTTCTGTTGGATTGAAATAATCGATTCCTTTAGATTTTTTAAAGTATTTGAGTAGATTTTTTCGGAGGTATACACAACAAAGTCATCAGCATATTGGATTAAACTGTATTTGATTTCTTCATGTAGGCTTGCAGTGAATATATTGAATAGTAATGGGGAAAGTACTGCTCCTTGAGGTAATCCTATAGAAGTATTCCGTGGAGTTGTGAGTGAATTGTTTATGGATCTGACATAGACTTCCCTATCAATAAACAGGTTGCACAATACATTACAAATTTTTGTGGGTATCCCAATCCTAATTAATTTTTCCCATAGTAACCATATATCTACAGAATCATATGCCCCTTTAATATCGAGAAATGCTGCTCCCAGATAATGATTTTTTGAAAAACATATTTGTGTGTCAGTCACTAATTTCATAACCGCGTCATTGGTACTATATCCTCTTTTAAAGCCATATTGACCAGATGGAAGTATTGATTTAGAAGAAATGTAAAATTCTAGCCTATGTTTGATAATTCGCTCGAATATTTTCAATATGCAAGATAGTAAGGTTATAGGTCTATATGAGTTTGCCGAGTTAGGGTCTTTCCCATGTTTATATATTGGTACTATTACTGATTTTTTCCAATCCCTAATGATCTTTTTATGTATCCATACATCATTGTATATATCTACTAAAATTAATTTTGCATTCAAGGCTAAATTCCATATCATATCATATGTTATTTGATCCAATCCAGGTGATGTGTTATTTGTATTTTTAAGAGCAAACATTAGTTCATCATAAATGATAGGATTGTTGAATAATTCATTATTTCTCCCATCTTCTCTACTCTTTGGAAAATCTTGAGCTACTGAACAAGGTGCGATATTGTGCGTAAGTTCTTCGATCCAGTTGAAGTTTCCGCATGTTTTATTTATATAGTTTGGCGCTATTGTAATTCTTTGCATTTTTTTTGCCTGCTCCCACAACTCTGTACATGTTGAATTTTTATTCAGTTTATTACAAAATTGAATCCAATGTTTTTTGGCTTTAAGTTTAAGGGTTTTTTTGCAACTGCCAATTCTTTGTTTACAATTATATAATTCTCAGACGAACTTATATGTTTATATGCACTAATGGCTTGTTTTCTGCGTTCTATTACATCATCGCATTCTTGATCCCACCAAGGTGGCGGTGGATGTTGATTCGTTTTAAATGTTTTTTTTTCGGTATGGTTAATAAAGCCGAGTGTTCTATACCCGCAATGAAGTATTCATATTTCTCATTTATGTTACTAAAAGTATCTGGAATATCATTAAAGTAAGTTTCAGACACTGAATTATATTTTTCCCAGTTAGCCTTCCTAGTATTCCATTTTGTGGTGGGATATATTAACGAATCTGTTTGTGAATATGAACAATTCAATTTAATTAAAATTGCAAAATGGTCTGAACCTAGAGTGTCTGGCAATACTTGCCAATGAATTTTGTTCGCGATGTCTGGAGTGACGACGGTTAGGTCAATCGCCGATTTATTAATTGTTCTTGATATTTTAGTAGGTGATCCATCGTTTAACAGAATCATATTGTTGTTTTGGTTTAAAGCCTCTACAATATTTGTTCCAGATGCATTGGTTTTGTAAGAGCCCCATAAGTCATGGTGTCCGTTAAAATCGCCCCCGATTATCGTGGTCTTATCCGCATTTTCAAAAAGCTTAACAAAGTCTTGTGTACGTATTTTTGCGTTTGGTGGACAATAAACTGAAATTAATGTGAGAGGGTTATTTCCGTCCCTTATTTAGACTGCACATGCTTGCATGTTATCTTGGATATTATTGAGATTTCTTTCTTTCTACTTTATATTATTTTTTATTAGTACGGCCACTCCAGTGGTGGCATCAAATCTATCTTTACGTACAATTGAGTAACCATTGAATTTATAATATTTCTTTGGATTAAACCAGGTTTCGGATATTAATGCAACATCAATTTCAAATTCAGATAGTATTTTAACCAAACTATTTTTATTAGAGACAGCGGACCGGGCATTCCACTGAAGAATATTCCACTTTTTAGTATTCTTCAAGTTCATCGTCAATCGTTATACAGTCGTATGAAGGATCGAGATTATCAGATAATGCTATTTTTTTTATATAATTAGTATCTATGAATGAAAGTTCTTCAAGTGATTCAACTGAACTTAAGACTTTTTTAACTGCCACTAATATTTTATTTGCTAAATCTTCCTGATTATCGGATTTTGTTCGTTTGTATTCAGTCGAGCAGGAAATCGGTTTATCAGGTCCAAATCTGAATGGATACATAGGTGGAGTATCTATATCCGTGAGGGGGGATGAAGCTTTGAGATGAGATGAAATGCCAGCCAAGCCTGAAAAAATCTCTTTGATGAGCTAGTGAAACTAGTGAAAACCCCATCTTTTTGGAGCAATTAATAAGCTGGGCATTTATGTTTAAAATCAGTCACTCTTATTTGGGACACCCAGTATTTACAGTTAGGATCTGCTTGAATCTATCAGCAATTCAACCATCAAGTTTAGACTGATAAAAACAGTAAGGACAAGATGGGAAAATCAGTGAACCCATGTAAAGAAAATGTTAAGTAAGCGATGAAACACCTATTCACATACTCTGCTTCTGAGAAAACTTACAGGAACTCAGACGGAAGCATCCATACATCGATTATTACAACTACTCCAAATCCCCCAGTCAAACTAGTTGCATTTATGGAAGACACGAAGAATGGAAGTAGTTAACATGAGAAATTTTAGTTCTGTAGTGAATAGACAAAAATATATTTCGTAAAATATATTGTTTTAATTGATAATTTTTCAATACTTAGAAATGCGCGAATTATGTAGTTGAATGAACTACAGGAATTTAGTACACGTCCCTACTGTTGCCAGGTGCCTATTTATTTATTGTAGTGTAAGCATTTTTGGAATGGTTATAGATTTGTAGACATAAATTTTAATGATTATTAAATAAAGTTATGCTGAACGAATAAGTTGCTTTATTCATTGGAAGTATGTAAGGTATAATTATAATTAACAGAACCTGAAGATATACTTTGAACATTTTTAAACAAAGTATATCACAGTTCAAATTCCTGGGCTGTTGAGCACAACCCAAATGAATGAAGGTTTAATCGACCTATTTCTGAACCCAGATTGAAAAGTAGGTATAATTTATAATGAATATTAGTAATACGATATTCTGACTCCATCAAAAAAGATGTGAGAATACTTTTGTTTCCATTTTTTATAACTTTTGTAAAAGGAGCTATATTCTTACCTTATTGAACAGTCTACTTCCATAAACATAAAAAATACTCTCTCTAGTCTTGTGAAAATTTAAAGCCACTTGAGCATCTACTCCTATGCTCGCATAATTATACATGAAGAATGTTTTATTTGGCAACTTCAAGCCCAAATGTCTGTTTGAGATCACTTCTACTTTCCACCTAAGAATCATAAAAAATATTATACATTCAGTGCTATTCTGCTTGCATATTGCTGAATAGTATATTAAAGTATAAGTGGATATTGCTCTATCGCGCGAGTTTTAAAGACCAGTTATCCTCGAATACTTTACGCTATTTTTTTTTCATTGGTGCACTTTGAAATTATAAATACTGGTCTATAACTACTACAACAACAAGAAATGGAAATCATAGATGGAAATAAGAACTAAATGACAAATTCGTGATGTATATGATGTATACCTTGCGTTTTTATGGAAATGAGAAAAACATAAACTAATTTATATTTTGATGGAAGTTCAACCTTATAGAGTTCTGTGAATGTCAATAGTATTAATGTAAATACCATTTCCTAAGATTTGAAAAATCGAAATATTAATATTTCAAACAATACCAACGGCACTTTCCATTTTAATTTATAAATTTGACATTGTTAAATATTGTTCGAATAAAAGTTTTGACGTTACAAACTACTCCTGTCAGATCAATAATAAAAAAATTGTCATTTAGACATGATTTAGACTTCGTTTCTCGAGTTGTTGATGTTGCCACGGTAACTTTAAAACACGCGCGTTTTCCAAAGTTCGATTTAAACACGCTGAGGTGTGCTTTAAATAGGTAAAATGGTTCACCAATAAAAAAATATTGTTTTATAATTAATATATAGCAATATGGCTCGTAAATTGTGATCTGTGAAAATCCAGAGAACCGTTAATGGAAGGTACCGTACTCAAGCCACCAATCAACAAATGATCCAGATATGTGAAAATACATTTAAATATGAATTTAATTCATAAAGTTAGGTTATTATAATTTAGACGACTAAATTGCAATCGTAAAACACATATATTCTCTGCAAATAATAACATAGAGCCTTTGTATCAAAGTCAACTGCCTCTTAAGAAAGAAAAGTATGACGACCTTATGTCTTTGTTCAAAATAAATCCTCCGGCGCTGCCTAGCGAATATTAAGCATTTTTTAAAGGTCTTTCATTCCAAGGAGACCAAGAGAGAAAGCCTCAAAACATAGTGGATTCCGAAAGTGACATCAGTGATATTGACATTTAAGTTAAGTTAAATCTTTTGGGGTTTATTGAAACTAGTACAACTGGACGTCCGGCAACAGTGGCCATGAGGGAACAGTGGTCACCCATACCAAATTTTTCCTAGACGGGCTGTGAGCAGTGCGCCATCTGTCGTATGCTGTCCTCAGTATTTCTAGCACTCTCTGTTACATTTCTTGCCATTTGTTCCTAGGACGTTGCGACTGCATGTGCGTGTAACAAAAACTTACGTTTTCATCTATTTTAAACTTATTTTTTTAGCAGTTAGTAGTGCTCTTTAAGTTCGGATTAACTCGTTTATGGAAGTTCATGATATCGTTTTGGGACAGAATACCGCAGAAAGGTGAGATATGTAATGTTTTTTAGGTTAAATTTCAATAATGCAAGTTTTTGTGAACAGTGGCCAAATTTTTAAAGTCAACAGTGGCCACTGCTTTCATGATATATTAACGGGTGGCCACTGCTTTCATGATATATTAACGGGTGGCCACTGTTGCCTTTCCATTGTAATGCAGAAAAATTCAATTTTTTTCCATTTCAGGTTAGTAAAATGGTGCCGTCACCTTCAAAAAGAACCGGTATTGGTAAAGTCAGTGCAGAAGTTATGAGAAATGCAGTTTATGACATACAACAAAGTGGCATTTCAACAAAAACGGCAGCAATGAAATACTGCATACCTCGTACAACCTTACGGAGATATTTAAAAAAATGTCGTAACTCTACAGAAAACATAGATTGGAGTATTCCTATTTTGGAAGGATGTCCACGCATGACTCCTAATTACTCAGTGAACAAGATATTTTCAACTGAAGAACAACATTTATGTGTCTACCTTAAAACCATGGCTAACTTGCACCACGGCCTGACCCCCAAAAATTGTCGAAAGTTTGGATATGATTTAGCTGTGGCGAACAAAAAGAAAATCCCATCTTCATGGCAGAAAAATCAGACCGCTGGTAAGGAGTGGTTTACCGCTTTAAACGGAATAAGGACATTTCCATAAGAGCGGCTGAAGCAACCTCATTGGGAAGAGCGATGGGTTTCAAAAAACCTGTGGTTACAAAATTTTTTGAAAATTTGAAAAAACTATTTGAAGCCTATACATTTGAAGCGATCCAACTATACAATGTCGATGAAACCGCTTTAACAACAGTGCAAAATCCTGGAAAAGTCCACCTCCTTCAGATTAATATCTAAACTTTCTATACTCCCTGTGGTTAATGGACACCGTCCGAGACCATCTCCCTCACACACACACACACACATCTCTTGAATAGCAATATTTTGGTTGAAATTTCGATATGAAGTTGAATTTGGAAATTGAATGTTTCGACTTATTGTACTCCACTCCCACATTGAGATATCCCACCCAGTTATCCCTGTACGTACCTTCAGATTTTTTTGACGGTCAGTACATCTTTTGACGTGGTCTCGTGATATTTGCTAGATTATTTGAATTGAATATTATCCCCAAATGTATAAAAAGATTCGGGCTGGAGAATATAATCTAGAGTTTAGAGGATCACAATAGATCTGAAAAGGTCGCAGTGGAATAGGCCTAAAGCCACCTCATAAAATCTAATCTAATCCCCAAATGTATGCCTCGAAAAATTACTCTGGAAATATGGTTCTTTGCGTCTCCCTGTTGAAACCATTGTTTTTGTTGAGCATATACAGATTTATATTTACTTATACTTTTATATTTCCAATATGAGGATTAACCACAATCCTCTCAATTTATTAAGGACTTGAGATTTGGCATTCAAATTCTAGTAATAATGTCTAGACAAGGATCTCTAAAATATCAGGAAGGCACACACAAGATATCTACTAAGGTCGTAGTGGAGAGGCTCTTAGAAGCACATAAGCCGCATATTTATCTTATCTTTTGGGCGCGCGGATATTTATATCTATTATTTCATGCGATTCTTCAAATACATAAAATTTATATAATTACCTATCGAGTTCGGTAGCTCTAGCTTCACTAATGTTTTTCAAAACTTCTTCTACATTGATCTCTGATAGGTTTGCATTACCCCATCCTAACACTCTAGATAAATCGTTACCGGTACCCAATGGTATAATTGCCAGAAGAGGTTCAGGCTGAAACATAAATAAACCTATTATTAGTTTTTGATCGACACAAAGTTTTTTTTGGAAGTTTAGTTCTTTACGTCAGGTTATGTTTGAGCGACCAGGGGACGCGACGCAAAAGATCTGACCGTTACGCGTTACGTTACGCTACGTTGCTTTGTTATGTGTCTTGCTTGCGTGCTTGTGCTCTCTCCTTAGTTTCTCTCTCGTTTACGAAGCAGCGACTCATATGCTCCGGCCGGGATTCGAACCCGGTCCGCCCGCGTGGAATGCGAGCATTCTACCACTGAACCACCGATGCTACATTAAAATTCTATGCAAAGCTGGTATTCGCAGTGTTGGTGATCTAATTGAATTTGTTCGGATACATTTTTACTATTATTTCCATAATTTTTTTCGCGCGATTGATCTTTTTTGTTTATTTACAGCATCGGTTGTCAGGACGGTAGGTTGTGTTTACTGGTTTCTAAGATAAACACGTCGGTAAGTGATTTACTTACCGTTCAGACGTCGAAAAGTAATAAATTTCACCGAAATGTAAAATATATTTTAAACTGATCGAGAAGTATAAATGTCACTTTTGACATTTCGTTAATTTCGAAGAAATTTGATTTATTTTATTCGGAATTTATTTCAATACGATCGCGCAAAAAATGGTATAAGCATCTAACGTTAAGGGTAATTACAACGTTTGCATGTAGATTCCTCTCGTAAAATTGGACAAAATGATATGAGGATTAAGGGGTCTAGCACATTTACTTTTCGAAAAACAGGGTGTTGAAATTTTGAAAACATGAATGTTTTAATTCGTTAACTTTAAAATGGATGGATAAATTGATTTGACATTTGGCAGGTTGTTTTTAAATGTAAAAGGGCATATTTTGATAGAAATAGTAGTTTGTGCAACTAGTGTGGATATGATGGCCATATAGCACGAGGACGAAGAAGGAGCACGACGCCGTAGGCGGAGTGCTCAATCGTTCAAAATTGCGATATGGACAATCCACACGAGTCGAACAGCATATTTTTTCTACGACCCACTTAAGAAAAAATCTAGAAAATAAAAATTTCTATAAACTGTAATATAACTTCAAATTAAAAATTTTACAATTCAATGTTATGTTTCCATTAATTTTTTTGTCAGTTCTTGAATGTCCAATTTGTATAATGCTACGGTTTCCCTTTTTAAATATACGATGCTGTTATAAGTAGATGTTGCCAGTCGGACTCCCTCATGAAGGGTACCGTACCATTATCTATAATAATGAATATTCTGCTAAATATTTCAAACGTCTACCTATTGTCGTTATTAATATCAAGCAGAATAATTATTTAAAAATTAAATTTACAATAAAAAAAAACTTCTTCAGGGAAAATCGAACCCGGGTCTACCACATGAGAGTCTGGTTTGCTTACTACTCGACCACCGAGGAATATGCAAATTGTTTATCTATAACATCAGCTGTATTACATAATTTTTGCTTAAAAGGAACTAAAGTTCCTACCGTGTGTCCCGCGACACGTTCTACCTTTTTTTATTTTAGCTTAACGTGCCTCGACAGCGCTGGTCATTGGCACAGAAAAATTAAATACATATATTTACATAATTATTACAAATTTTAAATTAGATTTTGGGGTATAGGTTTTTTTTGTGTGTGAGTTTGGGAGCCGTTCTGATGCCGGGAGCACTGCAGCCTGTTGGCTTATTGTACTATACTCCCACATTTATTCCACCCATCCAGTTATCCCCGTACCTTCGAGTAGACGATATAGGTCCATTGGATGTGTGCCAATAATACTTCGAGTGGCACATTGGCTTCTCCGAAGATTGTTTGTCTCCTCGAGTCCAGTGCCTCACAGTCAGATAAGATATGGGTTACGGTCTCGGTCTCCATGCCACAAAGTCTGCAGCTGAGGTCCCCGTTATATAACCCTATTTTATGCAGGTGATCTTTTACCGGGGTATGACCCGTTAAATAACCTGTAATAATTCTTAGCTGATTCTTACTGATATTCAGTAGTTCTTCGGCCCGTTTTACACATGTGTCACCTATGAAGGTTTTACTGCGTACCTGCTCACTGAAGTCTATGTTGGCTTTGTACCCATTTTTGTATTTGCTCTCGGACTACCTTCTTTGTGGTCCCAAGAGCTGGTTCTGGTCCAACATATGCTGTTGCTGAAACTCTTCTCGCGAGTTCATCAGCTTGTTCATTTCCAGAAATACCGTTATGTCCCGGCACCCACACTAATCTTACTTTAATGTGGTCTGCTAGTTCATTCAGTTCTTTCTGGCATTCTTCTACCAGTCTGGATGTTACCTTGCGGCTGTTTAAAGCTGCAAGGGCTGCCTAGCTGTCAGTTACTATGTTTATCCTATGAGTGTCAGTCCTATATTTGTTAATTCTGACACATTCTAGGATAGCATAAATCTCTGCCTGAAATGCAGAGGTATGTTCTTCTAGTGAAAAGGAACATCTTGTGTTTCTCATTTCACTATACACACCTGCCCCTATCCCTTCCCCAGTCTGTGTACCAGGTCTCTCCTCGGGGAAGCTTCAGTCTGCTTGGATCTTGCCAGTCCTTTCTGTGAGGTATTTCTACCTCATATTTGGGACTGTGGAGAAGTTTAGTGGCCATATAGTCTGTTTTCATATCTAAAATGGCTCCACTTATGATGTCCTTAATGGATATGTGTCCTGATCTAACTATTTTGTTGCTCAGGTTATTTTGCTGCCTAAATAGCCCCATCCTTGCTTCCCCCATTATCACGAGGTGTAATGGAGGAAGGCCAAATAAGGCTTCTAGTGCTGCCGTTGGCGGTATAGGTTAGTAGCTTTCAGGAACTGTAAGACTTTCTTGATTTCGGCCGGGCAGTGGAGCATTTCCTTGAGGTTAGGCCTTAGATCAAATTGTTGATATGTAGCAGAAAATTGTTTGTGCTTAACGGTCACAATATCATTACAGCTATGGCAAACGGGACGATTTCCTGAAGACATCAGATATCCGTGTGAGAGTTTGGTATGACTGATTCGGATTCTTCTGATTATAGTAGCCTCTCTCCGGGTTGAGAAGTTAAGGGAGAGAGAAGTGGATGGATGGATATCATGAAGTGCTGTCGTGCTATTGCGCCACAGGTGTCGCCAAGAATCTTGTGTAACATTTTTGAAGTGGATCTTTAAGTCGGTTGCGACTTGGACAATGTGTGTTGGGTCGTTATTAGTGGTAGCTTCTTTCGCGTGGCGGTCCGCAGTTTCGTTACCATCAATGCCGATGTGAGATGGAAGCCAGATGAGAGAGACTGTTATATCATGAGCAACGAGAGTTTGATAGATGTCGTGTATGTTCTGGACAATTGGGTGGTCAGTGAAGATTGACTTGATTGACTGAATGGAGGAAAGAGGGTCAGTGCATATTGCAATATTTTTGTAGGGTAGGTGGATGCTTTTGAAAGCTTGAAAAATGATTGAAGCTCGCCTACACACTATAGGTAGAGTGAAGGAGCTTATGAGTTCATGCTTCGTGGAAACTGCACAACCAACACCGGAGTCAGTTTTGGAAGCATCTGTGTAGAGTATTAGATCGAAAGGTTTTTTTTTGTAGTAATTCTAGGAATGCTTATTATAAATGGTAGTGATGTATGGTTATGTTATGCTACTAAACTATGATAATTATTATTGTTAAAATATCCTAAGGCCGCTAAGGGTCTCGAAAAGGACGTCGAAGCATCCGAAGAGATCATCAGTAGATGACCTGATGGAGGAGGCAACCGAACACAGCGAGGTCGTGTCTCTTCTAGCGGTCAAATGTTCAGCTTACCAAGCAATCAGGACAGTTGTTAACGTTACTAGGAAATACAGAGCCTTTCCGATAGCACAATAGTCCATATGGAAAAGGCAAATATACGGCGTTGATACTCGCATCGGTGTCTCTTCCTTCAGATGCAGCCACCCTGCTACATACTAGAGAGTGGAGCTTATTTTGGGCTGCGACTCAAACTCTCACCACTTGAACTGGGACCGCAAGGATATCATCTCCTGAGGTAAGTCTTTATATCAATATATACTTAAGAACCCCTCTACATATGGTGGTGGAAAGCGTTGCAGAAAGAACAAGATACAGACTAAGTAGAGAGGGAATCATTAAAAAAAAGCCACCTACTCGCTTCTTAGAAATCGGACAACCTGGGACATGCCACAAGACTGTATGATGAAAAAGTATAACTTTTCAAAGAAATTCGTTACGGAATTGAGCAACAAGAAGGAATGGGCCAGGAAATAAACACTCTGAAATCTTGGGAAAAACCCCAAGTATCTTTCAAGTGGAAATCCACGCCATAAGAAAGTGCGCCCAGTTCAATATTGATAAAGGATACAGAAGACAAAGGATTATAATAATGTCGGATAGTCAAGCAGCCATTAAAGCACTGAGCTCTTGTTTAATCAGTTCCAAAATGGTGTGGGAATGCCTAGACAAACTCAATGAACTGGGCGAAAACAATATAGTCACCTTACTATGGATTCCAGGACACACTGGAATAAAAGGAAATGAAATAGCAGATGAACTAGCAAAGATGTGGACTGAAATACCTTTCTGGGGGCCTTAACCCTTTTACGGAATCAGCCCCAATGTAATATTGGAAGAAATAGGTAAAGCCGAGAAAAAGAGAAGATCTGACCATTGGAAATATTTAGTAGGGCTTATACAATCAAAGACTCTTCTGGGTGACTACAACCTGTTGAGATCAAAGTAAAACTGCGCTAAGAGTTTTAACAGGGATCCTAGCGGGACATTGTCGCCTGAATCGGCACCTGAAAAAGCTTAAAATAGTGGAGGAAGAAGAATGCAGATTTTGTGGAATGAAAGAAGAAACCTCCATCCACATACTTTCCAACTGCACAGCACTTCAGAATCCTAGAGCACCTAGGAGATTACTGGATAGAAGAGGAACATTTGCCTACGTTGAAGCCTGCAGACATCCTAAAATTCCTCCGGGAAATAGGACTAAAGGAACTACTAGTTTCTGAGACTCTCCTCAGAAACTGAGTAGAAGTAATGCCGACATTTATTAACGCCCGTAGCCAAATATTGATAGATATTACAACCAAAATATCAAATAAAATCAAGAACTGGAAAGTGCCGGATCATATTTCTATGTCAGACCACCGATGGCTGACCTATACGTTAAGCCAGGATCTCAGGACCACTGTAAAATCACATGACTCGAAGAGGACGGAAGTAGCTCTCTACAATCGACTCTGAAAAGAAGCTCTGCGGAAAACAGAAAAAGAAAAACTATTGCCAATAATGAGGAACTGGAAAGGTACACAGTATCCATCCAAAACAAAATAGACATTGCCTATTAGGTATCCTGTTCGATGAGGATGGGTCAGACAGATAGCAAAATCAATACCTGGTAGTGCCCTAAACTGGAGAACCTGAGAACGACAGCAAGAACAATCTTTAATAAGGCAAAACGAACAAAACTCAAATAGGACTATGAAAGATATCAAGCCAACCTCAAAGAATTCAAAAAAGTATGCACACAAGCAAAGAGAATTCTGAAGAGGCTGAAGAGTGTTGGACAGTCGCATATGTTTCTATTCTACAGAAGGCACTCTCAAACAACCACTATAAGAGTATCGGCATCTTGACGAGGAAAAATGGGGACAAAGCCATAAACCTACAAGGGAGCGATGAGATTCTTATGAAATCTCACTTCCCAGGTTCTGTCTTTCCTGGAACGACGAACTGGACGAAAGTACCAACAGCACCCTCACAATACGACTGGCAATCTGCTAGTGCAGTCATTGATGAGGACATGCAGCGGCCACACAAAAATTGTATCAAATACAGCGAATGGCTTGTGTACAGCAGCCATGAGAACAACACCAACCGCAGTAATGGAATTCATTATTGGTCTGACTCCTCTGATAGAACTGGCAGGTATCTCAATTGCCACAAAATAGCTAACCAGAGAAGGAATTTCTGACAAAAACATAATCTGCACTGAAGGAAGACAAGCCCTATTAGCCTTGAACAGACAACACGTTACATCAGAGCTAGTACTAGAGTGCCACCAAAATTTAGCTAACGCATCGGTAGGTAACAATATTATCCTGAGGTGGGTTAAAGATGACGACAGATGACAGAAGTTTGCCAAAAGTTACATCCATGCTCAATCTCTAAAGAGATGGGAAGGAATCGAAAGATGAAGTCTTGCCAGGATCACCCTGGGCGACCCTAGGAAACTTGTGACAAAGAAATATTTGGCAAAGACCAGGAAAAATGCACGTTAAGTAAGACTAGAATTTCTGACCTCCACACTATGGGGCTAGTGGGTGAACCTCTATGCAGGATGTGTGAGCAGGAAGATGAAACTGTCAGACATGTCTTAATCGCTTGTCAATAAGAGAGTGTGTGTTCGGTGAGTCTCGGCCTACACCTGCCGATAGAGAAGAGATGTCTCCTAGTGACCTCTGTCCATCTTCCTAAAAAGGACAGGATGGACGATAACCTAGGAGGACAACTCCTCAGAAGGATGCACAATAGGTCACTTGTGGTTTAAGTGATGTGAGCCTACTTCAAAAACTAGACTGAATTAGTAATAAAATACTGCAAACAGCGAGGCGATATCTCTTTTCTATCCAGAGATATCGTAAGAAACAGGTAAATGGCGGGAATTGTTCTTCCAACGTCTAGAATTCTGGTTTGCGTAAAGAGAAATTATTAAATTTAGCCTGAATGGAAAGATCTTACATTGGTCTGCAGTAATTTAAACTGTTATCATACTAATGTCATGGTTACAACTAGATTACCTGAATGTAATGCTGTCGCTACTAACAATGAAAACGAATTTTGAAATAATGTGATAAATCGAACAATTGAAACTTTTAATAAATAACTGGGTACGTAATTAGTGCCGCCCTATATGTTCGAAATGTCCATCATTTGCAGTGCATGGAATCAATCGCTGACGGGTAGAGAAAACAGCAGCTTCAATGTCGTGTATCATATGTGAGAGCCAGTTGAAAAAATCCAAGCTGATATCGAAATCTTGAGTATTCAAACTTTGGTGTAGGACCATGTGATATGGGTACAATATAAAATAGTATAATCATATCAATAAGACACATTGAAGGCCTCCGTTGTTAGTAAACGAAAAATGACTTTAAATGCATTAACTCTCGTAATGTTATTACGAATTTTTTTTTCTCTCATTATTTTTATTATTGCTACATTCCTTTACTTTGCCTCACTAAGATAATTATCATGTTGTTAGTTAAAAATATATTCACACAACATAAGATAATTTCATTAAATAATTTGATGTTTTATTGAAACTGAACATAAAATGGCGGCAAATACATTAGTCATGTTTTCACAAGTTAACTTTGATTTAATGATATTTTCGGTATGATAAGAATAAGAAACATATAAGTAGTAACTTATGGGACAAACGAAAAATATCAGTTATCATTAAACCGAGTTTAGGTGTTTGATACAACCCGACCTAAATCGTAATTCATATTTTAAACTGTATTTGTTGTTGCTGGGCAAATATCGGTTTTTATTGATATCTTATGCTTTTGATTTTAACACATCGCTTGAAAACATATACATACAGGGTATACCAATCTTACGACAAACTTCGGTTTATGGGATATTTTAAGAGATATCCACAAATGTTATTAACAAAAATAGTAGATGGGCTGAAGATCCATATTTTGAAATTATATCGAACTATACAGAGTGTTGCATAACTCCGTTACAAACCAAACATATGATTTTTCAAATGGGAACCCCTGTATATTATACCTAAGTCGGATTGGTTACATTTTTTGGAAGCTTTTGATATGAGGTTTTGATACGTTGTACAGAGTCCTTCAAAAGATATGGACACGTTTATGTGAAAGTCGTAGGTAAATCAACGCTCTGTAGCTTGTTGTACGTTGAAGAAAAAAAATGTATTTTGCCAAACAGAGTTTCGTAACATGATGCAATATCTCCGTATCCTATTGAATTTCAATTATATTCTTTCTTGTATACAGGGTGAACGGAAACTCGAGCCTGTCATTTTCTTTCTTATTTCAAATAGAACACCCTGTATTTTATAGCAAAAATAAAATCTTCGATCATGTAACTTTAATTTTTGTCAAGCATTCCCTATACCCAAAGTTTATGAAAACACAGTTATTTTGTAATATTTATTGTAAAATATAACTACTGACCTACTATGTGAAAGCATTAAACGTTGAATTTAAAAAAAAATCCTAATTAACAATAAATTTTAATGAACAATTTATTCTAAACAAAACTAGCCACCAAAAGTATGATCTCAACCGTAATATTAAACTAAAAAGGATGAAAATGTTCACCGTTAACATCAATGCAATGCTACAGAATAGTTCAAATGATTGACTAACTTTTCTCAGCATATCAACGTTAGCAGATCGAAATGCCGCACTAATTATTCTTTTCATGTCATCTCTAATAGCCGGGGATTTTATAAACTTATTCCTTACAAGACCCGAAAAAAATAAATATACTTTTGTTAAATCGGGTGCCCGAGCTGGCCAATCAGTTGGGCCCCCTCTTACAGCATTGCATTGATGTTAACGGTGAACACTTTGAACCTTCAGCTTAATATTACCTACGGTTAGAATTATACTTTTGGTAGCTAGTTTTGTTTAGAATGAATTATTCATTAAAATGTATCATCAATTAGGATTTTTTGTTACATACAACGTTTATTGCTTTCACATAATAGGTCAATAATAATAGTTTACAATAAATATTACCAGATAACTCTGTTTTCATAAACTTTAGGTATAGGGAATGCTTGACAAAAATCAAAGTTACATAATCGAAGATTCTATTTTTGCTATAAACTACAGAGTGTTCCATTTGAAAGAAGAAAGAAAATGACAGGTTCGAGTTTCCGTTCACCCTGTATATAAGAAAAAATATAATTGAAATTTAATAGGATACGGAGATATTGCATCATATTACAAAACTCTTTTTGGCAAAATACATTTTTTTTCTTCAACGTACAACAAGCTACAGAGAATTGATTTACCTACGATTTTCACATAAACGTGTCCATATCTTTTGAAGGACTTTGTTAACGTGTCAAAACCGCATATCGAAAGCTTCAAAAAAATGTAACCAATCCGAATTCGGTATAATATACATTGCTTCCCATTTGAAAAATCATATGTTTGGTTTGTAACGGAGTTATGCAGCACTCTGTATAGTTCGATATAATTTCAAAATATGGACCTTCAGCCCATCTACTATTTTTGTTAATCACATTTTTTGATATCTCTTAAAATAACCCATATACCGAAGTTTGTCGTAAGATTGGTGCACCCTGTATATAACATTCTCATATAATTGAAAAATGTAGTACAACTTACTTCACCAGCTTTCTAGACGTTGAAAGTTCAATTCCCGCCATACACCTGTTTCTTACGATATCTCAGGATAGGAAAGAGATATCGCCTTGTGGTTTGCAGTGTTTTATTACTAATTTAGTCTACTTTTTGAAGACCTACTTCAATTTGTATGTTTCCATTTAAAATTGTTACGGGAAAACAGAATATTGAAAAAAAAAATAAAACAGTTCCCTCTAGCATTTATGTTATTGATCAGATTGCTCCATATTCATAAATTTTCGATTGTTCATCAAAAGCTCTTTCAAACAACATCAAGTTTATTAAAATCGGTCAAGCATAACCGGAATTACAGGCGTTTTTTCGTGACAAGGTTCCCACTCTCCCCCATCCCTTATTTGAAGAGATAGACTTGAAATATTAAAAATATGCAGAGTGTGTCGAGAAATCTGATTATAATATTTAATATGCTCCTTAATTGAGAAAATTTTGGAAAAATTTGCATTTTAAAATTTCAACTGTCAAATACGCCCTCTAGCGGTCGACCTACAGTTCTGAAAATAACTTCCAGGCGTTTCTCGATTCCACATTTCATATAAAAAATTTTTCCCGAACTTGTGCTATAATCCACTCCTGAGATATGGCCGACGGCCGTTCTTAGTTGCCCACGCGGTACTGTAATTTTTAATAAAATTAAGATGGTACACAACCTGTCGTTTTTGCTGTGAAACTGCAAACAGATTGCGTAAAATGGTGAACAAACTCTCTGGTTGAAACATAATCTTCGAATCTATAATATACCTATCTTTTGTGAAGCAGTTTATTTGAAAATTTTTTGACAATTCCAAAAGCCAATCAAATTTCCTCATTTTATATCATATGAACAATCTCAGCCAATCATGTCAACATTACACTGATAACGATAATTTCGAAATGTCACGATTTGGTTGTAATACTGAAACAAAAAATGTTCTATCCGAATAACCCTCGGGCATTGATAAATGCTCAAAAATTTTATGACAACTTTCTCAAGCTTGTTGCTTGTAGGCAACATGACCTCCGCCTACGGCGTCGGTCTGTTTCCAAGCAACAAGCTTTCGAAATCTGTCATAAGATTTTTTCGAACAATTATCAATGTCCTTGGGTTATTACTACTGATAATAAAACAGTATCTTACATCCAGGTCCAGTTTATGTGAAGTGGTCAACATCCAAGAAATGGTTCCATCACCTCCTGCCACTAAAATATTAACCTTTTTTGGGGACAAAAGGACACACCATTGCAACGCAGCAGGGGGCCTTCTTTCATTCAAATCTATCACTTGTACTGGATTGAGATATTTTCTGAATTCTGATAAGACCAATCCACCATCTCCATTTCCAGACTTTTTGTTGGCTAAAATAATATAAACAACTACAAATTTTAAAGAATAAATAATATTTCTTATTGATAATTAATTGAAACACGTGTTCTGTGTTGAAACACTATGTAGGTATATATCAGGGACGTATATAAGGGGGGGTTTTTGGGGTTCAAACTATCAAAAAAAGTAGCAAAAGAACTGCTCTCAATGAGCAGGAACAAACTACGCACCATAACGGGCTTCTCACGGGAGACTTTCCCACAAAGGAGCACCTGAACAAAATAGGGCTGTATAACGGAGACCTCACATTCAGGAGATGCAAAAAGGACACTGAAACAGCTCTGCACATATTATGCAACTGTGAGACGCTGGACCACAGGAGGCAAAAACTAAAGGGAAGACCCCAAATGGCTCCAGAAGACTTCTACAACCAACCAGTAAAGAAACTGTATGAGCTAATACAGGGAACGGATTGGCTGAATAGGCTCTAGTCAGAATGTTAGGAGAATCCACAATAAGCTCAAGAGGCTGAGGTGGTGCCGGCGAAGGGACGGCTTCTTTAAAAAATATATATACATGGTTATAACCATTTTTATTACTCTATGGTTATAACTATTTCAGCAGAAGGGGGCAAAACGAAAATCTATGTTTAAAAATACTTTTAGATGTAGCCAAGTCAAACAAATAATTTAAAAAAAAACTTAACATTATTTCTTGAACTTGAAAAATTGCTTTAGGTCGTGGCACTCGATTTTTTTGCCTTAGGCGGCGCCTTCAATAAAGCTTCCCCCTTCTAAACCTATCAGATGAAAAAAAACCAAACCCCCACCCCATGTAAAAGTTATAGCTACGTGACTGGTATATGGGTCATGTTTATCAGAAAGAAACCAAGCGACATTTTTGTGAAAATGAGTTTATGGCACCATACGACAAAAGTACTCTCGGGTCATGTTTCTGAACAGAACCATGCGCCAGATGTGTATTAACAGTTTGTAAAAATGACCTTCCACTGGGACCTAAGTGGACCATTGCAGATACAGAATAAATCAGAAAAGACCTAAACGCCTGTTTCCGATTAGATATTCAACGAAACGAGCAGCAACGTCGCTTAGACTCCTTCTTGTGACTTGGTTCTCTTCTGATTATTGTTGACTTCCTAGTAGTTTAACTGAAAGGTACCAAGCGCCAACTCGTCAAATTCAAGAAAAAGGTATTATACGACTCCAAAAGCTGAAACTTGACAATATTCTACCATACTGAAATTATTGATAAAGAATCTTCAAGGGGAAATGATTAACAATCGAATTAAGTAATTATGGAAGTAATTATGGAAAAAACTCTACCACTGTCCAATATTCCCACAAACTTAGTTTTTTATAAAAGGCAACTCTGGTTGTACAATGAAGGTGTCCATTGTGGGAAAATGGATACTGCTTCGTATGGAAAGAGGGGACAGCTGGGCGAGGGGCCCAGGAAGTTGGATCTGTCCTGAAGAAGTTCATTGAAGATCATCTCAATCCAAACACAAAAACGCTGATAATGTGGTCAGATAGTTGAGGACAGAATCGCAATATCAAGATTGTTTTAATGATGAAAACAATTCTCAGAAATCATCAAACTTTAGAAACAGTTTATTTCAAGTATCTAGTACCGGGCCACAGCTTTCTACCCAACGATTCAGATTTTTCGTTTATTTAAAAAGCAATAAAGATGAATCAAAGGATTTATACTAGCAATGATTATATAAACATAATGAAGAATATTGCTGACATAAAAAACCATTGACTGTAACAGAAATGAAGAAAGAAGACTTTTTTTCTGTACAAGCAATAGAAGGTGCAGTTGTCAACAGAAAACAAGACCAAAACAAAGAAAAAGTTAGTTGGCTTAAAACCAGAGTTATAAAAATAACAAAAGGAGAACCTTTCAGTATCTTTTTTAAATATACCCATAACAATAATGATGTATTCAAAGAAATTAATATTCAGAAGAATTTGAAAAAAACACAATCAAAATATTTCAATACAAATCTAAAATTGCTTTGGCCAGAAGGAGAGGAAATTTCAACAAAAAAACTTGCAAATCTTAAGGCGTTGATGCCTTTTATTCCGGCGGATGCAAAACAAAAATTTGAAGGGAGCAGAATTCGAAGATGACCAGGGGCTGTATTCTTGACTGTCGGAGTGAAGCTTTCCGAGAGAACACATATTTTGTCTTTATTTTGCCTGGCTAATCTGTCTGCAGTAACAAAGACAAAATATCTGTTCTCTCGGGAATCTTCACTCTCTCAGTCAAGAATACAGCCCCTGGAGGGATTTGGGCCAGATCTGGACTACGAAAATGAGTTTGAAGAGGAAACTAACAATGATTGAAAATTTCAATTGGGAATATTTTTTGCATTACACTCAATTTTTGTTCAGTTAAATACTTTTGTTTTGGTTAAAATGAATATTTTATAACAACTGACGTTTCATTTTCATTTTGTAAAACATCTTTCTTAGTGTGAAATGCATTTAAGCTTATTTATTAGAAAGAAACTAAACGACAAAAGTCTCAAAATTAATTAAAAAATCGTACTTTAGGACAGTTTTTTCTCAGATATTAAGTAAATTGAATTATTCACATCATTTATGAATAAATGTTGTTATTTGAAAGTAATTTAAGTAAGTGTCTGCAATGTTGCAACTTCAGACGGCGTTTCCTCGAAACTACGCAGATGTCGCTTGGTGCCCTTCTGATAAGCATGAGTCATATATACAGTGTGTCCACTTAAGTTCGCAGCGTATGAAAAACTTTTTAATTATTAACTTAACGGAAAAAAGTTATTCCTTATAGAATGTACTGTATGACCTAACATATCGCCATCATGTATCCAAATTCCCAGTCATATACGAGGTAAATCAGAAAAATATGGTTTAAGACCATGAAGAACTTTTTATCAAGAATAACTCTTTAAATGTATCCCTTATACTGCGAACTTGCGTATGAAACGCCTCAATTATCTCGCAAACGAATCTCCTGATTTTTATAGATTTTGTCATGCAAGGATCTAGGTGTTATTTACATTATTGTGAGACTTTTTCTTTTTCCAGAATAATAATATATTTTATCATTTCAAACGGATCAACCTGTATATTTTTAGCCTTTTAAATCCTTAAGAAATACCACCGAATACTGAATATGATTCATGTAATGTTTCATATTCCTAAATGCTATAATTTCGGAGTAATAGCTACATTTACATTATCTTCGCCGAAGTTAAAATAATAGTGTTAGATTTCTTGTTCTTAGATGTATTAACAGCACATGTCAAGCTGCGAATGCCGGACGGAAATGCAGGGGAAGTGGATATCCTCCCTTGCGCCCGTCTACTTTGGCGCGCATGCGTGAGCGGTTGAATGATTGTAGGCCAAATTTGAATACATATATTAAACGAGATCTAACAATAGATTTGGATGGCTATGATTGAAACTCGTTCAATTTGAATGATCTCTAATAATTTATATCGTAATGGAAATATCATAACAAGGTCTACTATCAATAAATTATTGAAAAGTTTAACGAGTCCAGTGAAGTGAAATAAATATCCAAATTATGGCGCAGAAAACCTACAGCAACGAAAGACAAGTTTTCAAAAGTTTGTTTCATGTTAGAGGTATGTCAACATTTGAGTGGTAGAAAAATTAGGAATTTTAGAAAACAAACAGTGAAGGAATTATAGCAGATGTTCAAAACGTTGTCCGTTTACTTCAATACAAGAAGCCATGAAATTTTTAAAACAATACATTATGCTACATCCATGACTGCTCAATTCTTCTTATTTCTGTGGTAATCCGTTCTTTCATCCCTAATTATTGGCAGGTTTTGTTTTATAAACTCTTGAACTAGTATGTTAGTTTGTATATGATGTAATTTATTTTCACATAAAATTGTCATTAGAGATGTTTTCGAAATATCAAGTTCCTTGTATATTTGTCTAGTAGTCTTCTAGCAAAACACAAACATACAGTGTGGAAACCACTTATGGAATAAAATTCTTCATGTCATTATTTTAGAAAATTATAAAAAATGCCAAGACACGTCAACTTTTGAATTGAGTTGTGCGTTATGTAAACATAAATGTAAATGTACAGGGTGATTCACGCAAGTATGCAATAGTCGGTGTTTTTTTTTAATGAAACACCTTGTATAGTTGCATATTTTTGAAATCCTCTTAATGAACCGATTCCAACAAATCAAATAATGTATGGTCAATTATGAATTATACTGGGTGAAATTTTAAAATTGATAATTTATTACACTTTAAATATTGATACTTTTTTAAATTAGCTAAATATGGGTTTATCAAAAATCTAAGCTTACTAATTATTAGACGTATTTGTATATTAAACAAAACCTGCTACGCCCATGAATTTTATCATAAATACCTAAAAATTGCCTAAAAACGCCAATAATTAGACAAAATCGGTAAATAATGTGGATTGTTCCAACTTCAAGTACACGTCAAATTGCCCGTGAAATTAATGTTAGTCATACAACTGTTCTAAGATGTCTTCATAAAGAAAAACTTCATCCCTACAAATTAACTTTTGTGCAGGAGTTAACAGAAGACGATCCAGATCGTAGAATGGATTTCTGCGAAAGACTGATGAATAAGCTGAACAGAAATGAGATAGCTCTTGGTACCATTCTTTTTTCTGACGAATCAACATTCACATTGAATGGAGAGGTCAACCGACAGAACTGTAGATATTGGTCAGCAGAGAATCCTGATTGGATGCGTGAGACACATACTCAGTACCCTCAAAAGGTGAACGTTTGGGCCGGTATCATAGGCGACCATATTATTGGTCCTATATTTATAGATGGAAATTTGACAGCTGAAAAATATTTAAATATGCTTAGAAATGAAGTTATTCCTGCGATGGCAAACTTATATCCCTACGCAATAGATCCTAGCTTACCGAATGAAAATGTTTGGTTCCAGCAAGACGAGGCAAAATCCCATTATACTTTAATGGTAAGAACTTATTTAAATGAAATCTTCCCCAATAAATGGATTGGACGAAGAGGTACTATTGAGTAGCCAGCTAGATCGCCAGACCTTACGCCGTTAGATTTTTTCTGTGGGGTTATCTCAAGAACAAAGTATATGCAACACAACCAACTAGCATTTTAGACCTCAGAGACAGGATAACTACAGAAATACGGAATATTTCACCTCAAACTTTAAACAAAGTTAAGGAGGAGTTCTATAGGAGACTGTGCTATTGCCAACAACTAGGTGGAGAACATTATGAGCATTTATTTTAATGTATTAAAATCAAATACATCAGGTATTTTATGTATATGTGTTTAATAACTGTAAAATTAAAAATTTCACCCTGTATAATTCACAATTGACCATACACTATTTAGTTTGTTGGAATCGGTTCATTATGAGGATTTCAAATATATGCAAATATACAGGGTGTTTCATTAAAAAAAGCAAATCCGACTATGGCATACTGGCGTGAATCACTCTGTACATTTACATTTATGTTTACATAACGCACAACTCAATTCAAAAGTTGACGTGTCTCGGCATTTTTTATAATTTTTTAAAATAATGACAAGAATTTCATTCCATAACTTGTTTCCACACTGTATAAAGATTTGTTATCAGTGGATGCAGTTTTTCTGCGCACTGATTCGGATGAATATTTTATTGAACCAGTTTCATTAAACTTTCCTACTAATTTAATGACAATAGATCTTGTTATATAATGGGACTTCGGTTAGGATATAAATTATTAAAGATGTTAGATGATTCTTGTTGACTTCTGCGCGTATCACCATATAACCATATCATTAAAATCTCAATTAGCTATTTTTATATTGAAATTTCAAGTTTCATCAGCACAATTTTTACATTCTTTTCAATTTTTTACTAATTGTTTTGCTTCTATAATTGTTTTCCCTCTTTCCTCGATATTTTGGTTATGTTGTAATCCCAGGATTCATTTGGTCTCTGTCTCTTTTAACAATCACCTTGTCTTCCCATACATTTTTAACTAGTCTAGTATCCTCCATTCGATGTCCCCACCAGTTCAGTTGTCTTTCTTCTATACAGGGTTAGTATAAAGTATGGAGCCCCTAAGTATCTCCTCAACAACGGTTTAATATTTTAAAATAAAATTGCTCATGCCCTTGAAGAAAATCCAAGGAATTCAAAAATGCTATCAAATTTAATGTACCATTTCCGGTTAAACCGGAAATGCATTATTTTAATTGGGGCACCTTGTATATTTTCAAATTTTTGAATTCTTTGTGAAATTTTGCAAACAGTAAAACTTTCTATTCATATTTTTGGAACTTTAGTTCTTTACGTCGGGTTATGTTTGAGCGACCGGGGGTCGCGACGAAAAAGATCTGACCGTTACGTTATGTTACGTTGCTTCGTTATGTGCCTTGCTTGCGTGCGTGTGCTCTCTCCTGAGTCTCTCTCTCTCGTTTACAAAGCAGCGATTCATATGCTTCGGCCGGGAATCGAACCCGGGCCGCCCGCGTGGATTGCGAGCATTCTACCACTGAACCACCGATGCTACATTAAAATTCAATGCAAAGCTGGTATTCGCAGTGCTGGTGATCTACTTGAATTTGTTCGGATAAATTTTTTACTATTATTTCCATAATTTTTTTTGCGCGATTGATGTTTTTTGTTTATTTACAGCATCGGTTGTCAGGACGGTAGGTTGTGTTTACCGGTTTCTAAGTTTAACACGTCGGTAAGTGATTTACTTACCGTTCAGACGTCGAAAAGTAATAAATAACAATTTCACCAAAATGCAAAATATATTTTAAACTGATCGAGAAGTATAAATGTCACTTTTGACATTTTGTTCATTTCGAAGAAATTTAAATTATTTTATTCGCAATTTATTTCAATACGATCGCGCAAAAAATGGTATAAGCATCTCGAACGTTAAGGGTATTTATAACGTTCGCATGTAGATTCCTCTCGTAAAATTGGAGGAGGACGAAGTCAATCGTTCAAGTGCGATATGGACAATCAACACGAGTCGAACAGCATATTTTTTCTACGACCCACTTAAGAAAAAATTTAGAAAATAAAAATTTATATAAACTGTAATATAACTTCAAATTGAAAATTTAACAATTCAATTTTATGTTTCCACTAATTTTTTTGTGGTAAACGTACAGTTCTTGAATGTCCAATTTGTATAATGCTACGGTTTCCCTTTTTAAATAATATACGATGCTGTTATAAGTAGATGTTGCCAGTCGGACTCTCTCATGAAGGGTACTGTACCATTATCTATAATAATGAATATTCTGCTAAATATTTCAAACGTCTACCTGTTGTCGTTATTAATATCAAGCAGAATAATTATTTAAAAATAAAATTAACAATAAAAAAAAACTTATTCACGGGGAATCGAACCCGGGTCTACCGCGTGAGAGTCTGGTTTGCTTACTACTCGGCCACCGAGGTATATGCAAATTGTACATCTATAATGTCAGATGTATTACATAATTTTTGCTTAAAAGGAACTAAAGTTCCTACTGTGTGTCCCGCGACACGTTCTACCTTTTTTATTGAATAATTGAGGCTTCAATCAATAATTTATCGTTTTTGACGTAAGTAGCCATGGAAGAAATCTCAAACCTTTAATAGTCAAGTAAATTAAGTATTGAGTAATCTACCTATTAGTATCTTCTGTATGTTCCTTGTGGTATATTATTCATTCTTTTTTTAATTTCTTGGGAAATTAAACCACAATATTTTTAAATTCTTTATTTCAACGTTTCGGTAGCGTTCCAGCTACCGTTGTCAAGAAAAAATAAGTAGAAATTAATTTTTATCTCTGACACAGCAGAAAAAATTTGACATTGATTGTCTAGTTGTCAAATTTTTTCTGTTGTGTCAGTTAGGGATAAAAATTAATTTCTACTTATTTTTTCTTGACAACGGTAGCTGGAACGCTACCGAAACGTTGAAATAAAGAATTTAAAAATACCTATTAGTGTAATACAAGGTGTGTAATAATATACAGGGTGTTTCTTAAGTAATCTAAAATATTATATGGGGCGCTTCGTTACTCAATTTTAAGACGAAAAGTTCATATAAACATGTGTGATAGGTGTTGTCGTTTATGAGATACAGGGTGTTGAATTTATTGTAATAAGTCAGTTCTGATTGTACGTGAAATTAATTTTTCCCGGTGACGCTACTGGTTTTTAGAAGTAATACGCAAAAACATGCTTATTCTAAGTTGCCTTTGTAGCAACGTTGACAAGTGTCAAATTTTAAAACCAACGCAAAAATCGTACATTTTTATTTGATTGACTCTGTGTTCAGTTAATAACTATGCCAGTGTTTACTAATGTTGAAATGGCTAATATGCATTTTTTGTACGGATTAGCGAATGGTAATGCCTTAGAAGCTAGACGTACGTATGCCCAGCGTTATCCAAATAATCGTTTACCATGTTCAGATACGTTTACTAAGTTACATATTTGTTTACAAGAAACTGGAACTTTTGCTAAATCGAAGAATATTATTGGACGACCCAGAACTGTGAGAAATCCCCAATTGGAAAACCAGATTCTTCAAATTATTGACCAACATACAGAAACGAGTACAAGAAAAGTTGCAGATGAAGTAAATGTTAGTAACAAAACTGTTTGGAATATTCTAAAAGATAATTTATTGTATCCATATCACGTTCAACGTGTTCAACATTTGTTACCTACTGACTATCCATTACGCATACAGTATTGTCAATGGATTTCACGTGAAATCGCGAACAATCCGAATTTTGTTGCCAATATTCTATTTACGGATGAAGCCAACTTTTCTAGACATGGGATTATGAATTTTCATAATGACCACATATGGGCAGATGTAAATCCACATACCATAAGTGTAAAACGATTTCAACAAACATTTTCGGTCAATGTTTGGCTTGGCATCATCGATGATTATTTAATTGGACCATTTTTCTTTCCTGTACGGTTAACCGGTGAGACATACCAACATTTTCTAGAAAATGAACTTCCACTTCTTTTGGAAGATGTACCTATTATTATTAGAAGGCGCATGTGGTTCATGCATGACGGAACTCCTCCACATTTTTCAGTGATTGTACGCGAGTTTTTAAATAATGTTTTTTCAAACCATTGGATCGGACGAGGATCTCCACACCCGTGGCCCCCTAGATCACCTGGACACAATCCTCTGGATTTTTGTGTGTGGGGATATTTGAAATCGCTTGTTTACACAACACTGATATTAAACGTACAAGATCTTCAAAATCGTATCATAGACGGCTGTAATGTTATTCGTAACAATCCTGGTATCTTCGAACGTATTCGACAATCCATTAGACATCGAGCGGATGCTTGCATTTTAGCTGGAGGTGGACATTTTGAACATTTGCTCTGAAATGTATTATTTTTTATTTATGTTTAACACATGTTGCTTGTAATAAAATAATAAAAAAATATAAATCAGTAGCGTCACCAAGAAAAATTAATTTCACGTACAACACCCTGTATCTCATAAACGACAACACCTATCACACATGTTTATATGAACTTTTCGTCTTAAAATTGAGTAACGAAGCGCCCCATATAATATTTTAGATTACTTAAGAAACACCCTGTATTTTTGCGTTATTTGTTACTATTGTTTTTTCTATTATGCGAGAATATGGAGACAATAAATTATTGATTAAAACTTCTATTATACAATAATAATATGAATGGAAAGTTTCACTGTATGCAGAATTTCACAAGGAATTCAAAATTGTAAAAATATACAGGGTATCTTATTTAAAATAACAAAGTTGATATGCGTTTCCGGTTTAACCGGAAAGGGTACATTGAATTTGATAGCATTTTTGAATTCCTTGAATCTACTTAGAAGGGTATAAGCAATTTTATCTGAAAATATTAAACCGTCGAGGAGAGGCTCAGGGGGTTCCATACTTTAAACTAACTCTGTATAGTCTAACGTCGATTTTATTTCTAGCTACTCCCTTATATCTACATTCTTTATTCTGTCTCGTTTTGTTACTCCTTTCACATATTTCAGGTATTTCATTTCTATAGCTTGTATTCTACTTTTCATTTTTTGGTCCAGTATACACGTTTCGCTGCCATAAGTAAGTATCGGTCTAAAAACTTTTTGGAACACTGTCGATTTGGTTCTTTTTGAAATTCCCTTCTTATTAATAAATCCAGGATAGGAATGTGGTAAGTGTTTATGGCTTTTTCAATTCTTCACATAATATCCCTTTCCTGGTTACCAGTACTGTCAATGGTTGTTCTTTAGGATTTAAAGTAGGTAACTTGCTCGATTATACTTTCGTTTATTCTTTTATTCAACTTTTTTTGATTTGTTTTTGCTATTATTATCTGTTTTATTCAAATTTATTTCCACTCCATTCAATTTTAGAGTCCTATTGCATAGGTTTATATTTTATTGAATATTTCTCTGTATTGGCTATTATAACTAGATCGCCAGCAACGTATCTTAAATGGTCTTAGTTGCTTCATACCTACAGAAAGCCCTTGTGTATCTGTTTGAGTTTGCTTTATTATGTGGTCCATGGACATATTAAATCCTTTCTTGCTTCTAGTATATCCCATATTTTCTTTATACAAACTCTGTCAAAAGCTTTTTCCAAATCTATAAATGCTTGTCTTTGCTTTGCTATTTTGTGTTTTTCTCTATGATTTGCTCAACTGCAACATAACCTAACTAGTGCTCATTTAAAAACTTTTGATGTTAATAACTTTTGGCCTACTGAACATTTTTCAAAATTGAAAAATTCTACCTGTTCTTTGAACCTTACTCTACAAATTGGTATACTCCGATATTAGCGCAAATCCGGCGTTTGGGACTTATCGCGATTGACAATTAAGCGCTTATTCAACGTTGCAGGCAAGCCTCGATTACCGCGTGCCGAACGCAGGCCGGTCTGTTCGGGCACGCACTATATGTCGGTAACTTACTATGAATTCTGCCTTTGAAAAACGACCAATAACAAAAATTTGGCATTAAAATTAACACTATCATTCAATTAAATAAGCTCTCTAAATACACCACCAAATAGTCTGAGGTATTTTAACTTAACGCATTTAAATGAAATGTAATAGCTTTCATCATGTCGTATATATTTTTTAATAACTTTTAGGTTTCTTCTGTAAGTTCCTTGTGACATTATTTATAATTTTTTCTCTTATTTTTTTGGGAATGAAACCACAATAATGTTCATTATTTTTTTATTTCGACGTTTCGGTAGCGTTCCAGCTACCTTTGTCAAGATTAAATAATGATAAAATAATTTTTGGTCCCTATCTGACACAACTAAAAAAATATGACAACTAGACAATCAATAATATTTTGAAGTTTAAGACTACAAAACTTTGTTGTCAAATTTTATTAAGGTCCATTCATAGTAGATCACATCTCTGGTAAAATGTGAAATAAAATATTTTATTTTATGACATTCCAAAGATATGATAGTCTACTAGAAATGGAATCCAGTGAAGTGCACGTTCCAGGAACGGTTTTTATTGGGATAGCGCTTTTTTTCGCTTATTTTGGAAATGTTGTTAATAAAACGCGTTTGTTGTTACTTTTTTGTGTATGATTATTTTTGTTTTCAAAATATGTAAGACTCAGTTTGGTGATTTTGTGTATTGAAGTGTGTATCGATTAACAACTATTCCAATGATAAATCATGAGTAAACCTGGATAAAAACTTATGATGCTATCCTGATAACGCAGTTGATTGATTATTGGAAATTTTTTTTTCCAACACTGGTAACCAAATTTGCCTACATTCGGCTGAAATACTAGCTACACATTTATCTGCATTTAGTTGTATTAAAGCACTTTCTTTGATTTTTCGTCTTTTATTATTGGGCTCTTTCAATATTATTTTTGCTGAATCCCATTGAATTTTATGTCCCTCTTCCCAAATACCTGATTTAAAGAAACTGCTTTAATACAACTAAATGTAGATAAATGTGTAGCTAGTATTTCAGCCGAATGTAGTCAAATTTGGTTACCAATGTTAGAAAGAGAAATTTCCAATAATCAATTACCTGCGTTATCAGGATAGCATCATAAGTTTTTATCCAGGTTTTCTTATGCTTTATCATTGGAATAGTTGTTAATCGATACACACTTCAATACACAAAATCACCAAACTGAGTCATACATATTTTGAAAACAAAAATAATCATACACAAAAAAGTAACAACAAACGCGTTTTATCAACAACATTTCCAAAATAAGCGAAAAAAAAGCGCTATCCCAATAAAAAACCGTTCCTGGAACGTGCACTTCTCTGGATTCCATTTCTAGTAGACTATCATATCTTTGGAATGTCATAAAATAAAATATTTTATTTCACATTTTACCAGAGATGTGATCTACTATGAATGGACCTTAAGAAAATTTGACAACATAGTTTTGTCAATTGTCATATTTTTTTCGTTGTGCCAGATAGGGACCAAAATTTATTTTATCATTATTTAATCTTGACAAAGGTAGCTGGAACGCTACCGAAACGTCGAAATACAAAAAATAAAAAACATTATTGAGGTTTCATTCCCAAAAAATAAGAGAAAAAATAACTTTTAGGTTGTTACATTATAAGTTTATTTTATCGTTATTGCTTTGTAAATTCATTAAGCAAATCGAGAACAAGGAATAAAAAGGTCTGTTCTTCGATTTAGATATTTAGTCATTAATATGAAATAATGATAATTCGATACCAGCATTAGTGAATGAAAACATAAAAGTATGGAAATAGGACAATACTAATGACAGTATTAATCATAGGAATTCAATTTAAATGTCAAATTTCGAGAATTTTCGAAGACAGGTGCTTGTTTGTGTGTTTTTTAAGGCAGAATTCACAGTAAGTTAACGATATTGAATGCTTGCAGAACAGATCGGCCTGCATTCGAAGCTTCACTGCCAAGTTGAGAAAGCGCTTAATTGTCAATCGCGATGTGCCAATATCGGAGTATTCCAAATTGAAAAATTTCGATATCAGCGTTAGTAAATAAAAGCATAAAAGTATGGAAATTGAACAATACTAATAACAGTCTTAAATACAGGAATTCAATTTAAATGTCAAAAGTTTTCGCGAGTTTCCATTCGCGAGTAGCAGTAATCAAGACAGTTGTTTTTTAAAGGCAGAATTCATAGTAAGTTAACGACATTACGATGTCCTCTGTACGTTCCTTGTGGCATTATTTTCTTTTATTTTTTTGGGAATCAAACCACAATAATGTTTTTTATATTTTTTATTTCGACGTTTCGGTAGCGTTCCAGATGGGACCAAAAATTATTTAATTACTAATTAATCTTGACAACGGTAGCTGGAACGCTACCGAAACGTCGAAATAAAAAGGTAGAACGTGTCGCGGGACACACGGTAGGAACTTTGGTTCCTTTTAAGCAAAAAGTATGTAATACATTCGACGTTATAGATAAACAATTTGGTTGCCGAGTAGTAAGCAAACCAGACTCTCACGCGGTAGACCCGGGTTCGATTCCCCGTGAAGATGTTTTTTTTATTGTTAATTTTATTTTTAAATAATTATTCTGCTTGATATTAATAACGACAACAGGTAGACGTTTGAAATATTTAGCAGAATATTCGTTATTATAGATAATGTGCTATACCCCTTAATCGCTCAAAAAAGATTATGGAAATAATAGTAAAAATTTATCCGAACAAATTCAAGTAGATCACCAGCACTGCCAATACCAGCTTTGCATAGAATTTTAATATAGCATCGGTGGTTCAGTGGTAGAATGCTCGCATTCCACGCGGGCGGACCGGGTTCGAATCCCGGCCGGAGCATATGAATCGCTGCTTCGTAAACGAGAGAGAGGCTAAGGAGAGAGCACAAGCACGAAAGCAAGGCACATAACGAAGCAATGTAACATAACGTAGCGTAACGGTCAGATCTTTTGCGTCGCGACCCCTGGTCGCTCAAACATAACCTGACGTAAAGAACTAAAGTTCCAATAAACAATATTATTATGAAAACAAATATTGAATCCCTTGTCTTATACCTATACTACGCTTGTGCTAATATAACCTTACCTGTGAAACGATCGTTCATCATTCTTATTCCATGTATTTTCACATACTACACATTTTCTCACCATCATAAATGTCTTAAAAGCACTTCAATATACAAATATCAATCAAATACCACATAAAAGCTCAATTATAATTAAAATCTTATCAACAGATCTCACCAAAATGACAGAAGTAGTTTGAGGTTGCCAAACTAAAAATTTATAAACTATTTTACTTATGGCATTGATAGATAATGAAAAATCCCAACCGAAAAAACTAAGTGAGCTGGACCGTGGGTTGGTCATACCCATTTTAAATGCTTCCCACTTTTTTCTTACTTTTGTAAGGGTGTCCCAAGAATTTTTTTACAGGCTGTAGTTCAGGAATTAACTAATATGTTAATTTGAAAATTGAGTCCTACAGTTAGTAATATCTGTGACAACATCATAGAAGCAGGGACGTCATCAAATGAACCAAATTCAACAGTGTATCACAGTGAGGGTACTCAAGTGAATAAATACACCAAATTTTCAATTAATTGTTTATTTGCAACAAGCTTGTAATAACCTTACGCAAGATATGATACATGCGGCATGTACACGTGAATTATTTTGTCGGTTCGATGCTTGTTTCGTTGCAGACGGAGGCCATTTTGAAAATCTTTTATAAAATCACTGTAAAGTCGAAATGTTCTGGTTATTGTTGCAAATAAACAATTAATTGAAAATTTGGTGTAATTATTTACTTGAGTACCCTCACTGTGATACACTGTTGAATTTGGAATAAAAAGCTCTTTCATTTGAGCTAAGTTTGATCTCCCTCTCCCATTGAATTTTTTTCATTGCGATGACGTCCCTGCTTCTATGATGTTGTTACAGATACTCTGTATACCTCCGACTGTAGGTCCCAAAACGATTACCCAATTTTCAAATAAACCTGTTCGTCGATTCCTGGGTTACAGCCTGTAAAAAAATCTTGGAACACCCTGTATGTTTAATTCCTCATTAGTCACTTCCAGTTCAACCCTCGTCAAGAAAAGCAAAAAATTTTACCAACAACTACTAACGGGCACCATTTATCCCAGCAAGGATCACGAACACCTCTCAACAGTAGATGTTTGTTTAAAGCTCCTTTTCGTTTAATGGTTTGTACACACCAAGGTGGTACGATCATATTCCTATATGGACCAAAGTCACACTCCTGAAAAATGACGTAAGTTTAGGTAGGTACTATTGAAAAAAGTCACAATTTATAAAATAAAATTCTTATCTAATGCCCAAGTGATTAATTTGACTTTAGTAAAAAATAGTATACTACATAATTGTATGTATCTATACAAAACGTAGAAAATATTGCAATAAAAAATACAGGTCCGTATTAAAAAAAATGAAGTTGTTGGTGACCCTATAAAGACAAAACGTCGTAATGAAATTTTTGGTATAGTAATGTATAGACAATTTCGTTTATTAAAAAATAGTTGAAAACAATTTTTTTCATATCTTTCATAGTAACGACGGCAAATTTAAAAAACGAAAAGGACCTTTTCCGGATTTTGTCAAATACCTCCGCAACTATTCGAGATATTTCCAATTTTTTTGAATAATCTAATTTCCCATTAATACACCAAACTTTTTCTCTAAAAAAAAATTGTGGTTTTGGTTTTCTCTGGAAATTCTAAATTGACCGCAAATTTTTTCGACGGATAATTTCCAAAATAGGTGGTAGTACCTGTTAATTTTTTATGAAATCGGTAATTTTTTTTCATTTTCCTTATAATTTCAGACTTTTCAATCCCACTAAAATGACAAACCATTTCGATTTTTCATTATTATAGGTACCTACGTCAAAGATATAAACTCTGTCAAATTAAATGTTATAAATTTACAATTTTGAGAATTATTAAAACCTACATCTATAAGTTATATTTTGATAACCTTCAACTTCAACAATTCCTGCCGGTTTTACGCAAATAGGATGACATTAACATCTTTTTCTACCCTTTTTTCAATACCATACTGTACTTCGTGGATGAAAAGATAAAAGATATAGGAATAACTAGGAAAAAAATTGATCTTACTTTTTCAATATTTGGTAAACATTCAGTATGAACTGTCGTCTGGCACCAACAGCACCTAAAGTCGATTAAACCAGGTTCTCTTGAACATTCTTTATCACAATAACTACAGTTGGCACCAAATGGTAAGTTTCCTGCAAAATTAATAAATTTTTTTATAGCAGAAAAATATACGACAAGCTAACACTAGACCAGGGGTCGCCAAATGGCGGACCGCTGACCCATTTTGTGCGGACCCGCAAGAACACAGAAACTTACATTAAAGACTACTTCCGATATACAAAAATTTGATTTCCTACCACTGTATTATTCATCAAACTGTGCTTTTCTGCAAACTCAATCATAATTTTGAGCGTATTATGCAAGAAGTGATGAAAATAGTAAACTTTCTTCGTGGTAAATCATCATTACAACATCGTGAATTGAAATCATTTCTTGAAGAAGTTGATGCACAATATGACGATCTACTGTTGCATAATAACGTCAGATGGTTAAGTAAAGGCTGCGTTTTAGAAAGATTCTTCAGCATTTTAGAACACTTGAAGATATATATTTTTAACAGTGATCAGACTTCAGCAAACGCTTACTTAAGTTTTCTAAACGAAAAAGAAAATGTTGCTGTCATTGCTTTCTTAACGGATACTTTTAAACATATCAATGACCTGGGGACCTATTCTCAGCTGCTGAATGTTGAGATACGCATACGTAATGTTTATAAATGCGAAGGTTCCTATTTTTGAACATTCGCAATTGGTTCGCATGCGTATGTATCATTCGAAATTGCAGCGAGCGGGATATTTTAAGTGAATCACATATACGAATGCGTATTTGCCATACATAACCTCGCTTTTGTATATGTTTTAAAGTGTATGGTGTATTCATTGACATTTATATGTCAATGGGTGTATTACAATTCATTCGTGATTTTAAGTTCGAGTTAGTTTTGTAAGACTTTTCGTCATTAAATAAATGGCTGCACAGTTTGTTCACTTGCTTTTAATCCAAGCATCAGAAAATGCTGAAAAGAGAGCACCCCGAATTTATGAAAGACGGCGAAATCTCAAAATACCTATAGCAGTTTGCAAGATGCCTTTATATTCACCTTTATTAATATCCATTATTCTTGTATGCTAGAATCAACAAAAATCAGATCTGAGTTCAAATAATTTCCCTTGGAACCCCAAAACACTTCTAGCAGTAAACATAAAACGAGCGTAGAATTCGGTAGAATCCGAAAATTTTAAATAGGCTTGTTCTCACAAGCATCACAGACAGTCTTTGACAATCCGGATTCGGCGTAAAGACCCTAAATCGTTCTAACGAGAACGCTTTTGGGTCTTTGCGCCGAATCCGGATTGTCAAAGACTGTCTGTGATGCTTATGAGAGCAAGCCCAATATTGTACGTCAGGGGATTTGATAAACATCAGCTGAGCCACAGCATGTGCTAATGCTGTATTGCCATGTTTACGCGAGTGTGTTTAGCTAACCGTTCGTAAACACTTGCGAACCACGTATGCGAATAGGAAAGAATACAATATTCATTACGAATGCGCATGTAGCCATTCGTAAATTGTTATATGCGAATGCAAATTTGCATATGCTGAGAATAGGTCCCCTGAACCTTAAACTTCAAGGCAAGGGAAAGCTGGTATGCGAGCTCATGTCAGATGTCAAAAGTTTTTCTCGAAAACTTGATCTCTTTATTAATGATCTTGGAAATGAATGCTTACACTTCCCCAAATTAAATAAAATAATCAGCAGTGACAACGAGACTGACGTCGGCCAATTCAAGACGTTCATTACGGATATTAAATCGGAATTTCAAAAAATGTTCGCAGATTTTAAGAAAATTGAGAATGTTGTAGAAATTCTCAGCAGCATTTACTCTCTGCATCCTGATGGTGAATGGAGCAATGAAGCTGCAATTGTTTTCGGAAGTGATAAAGCTACTCTGCAGATGGAAATGATCGATTTCCAAGAAAACACAGTTTTATAACACAAACAATCGGAATATTCCAGTGAAGAGTTCTGGATAAAATTTGTGTGTGGTAATAAATATCCAGAATTACAAATATTAGCTTTGAAACTTCTTACTTTGTTTGGATCGACATATATTTGTGAAGCTTTTGAAGATGAAGTTCATTAAGAATAGATTTTGATCTCGACTTACTACTGAACATCTCCAGGATTTAATGTCAATAGCTTGCACCAATTTTACTCCAAACTTCAGACAGATAATTCGCAACAAAAAATGTCATATTTCGCATTGATACCTATGTAACAAAATACCTTTGTTATTTCCTTAATTACATTTGTTTAATAAATATTTTTTCTTATAAATAAAATGTGCAGACCACGATGGTCATTTCATTTCTTAAAACGGACCCCGAGCGAAACTAATTGGAGACCAATGCACTAGACACACTTAAGATTGCAACAAGTAGTTATAGCTTTTAGTTCACATTTTTGAAGTACTTCAAATTGTTGGTGGTTTAAAAAGGTCGGCAAGTGGGCTATTTTTTAACACTTTTCAGTTTTAATGCATTATAGTGGGATTTACAGCATATTCATCCAATTTTCAAATGTATAAATTAATAAGTTGTGATGTCTAACGGCATTACATAAAACCAAGAATTAAATTCATTGAAATTGTTTATTATTAGATAATTCGATGTAATTATGTCTATTTTAAAAACAATGCAGTTATTTATTGTTTTATAGTTGTCCAATTGTGAATAGGCACATGGGGGGTCATGTAAGTGAAAGTGAGAGATCACGTAAGAGGATAGTTAACATAGGGAAGTACGTATATATGCTGATGAAGTATACAAGTGAGCATTCACATTAATAGTTCCACATTCACATTCAATGTAGTTCATTTTCATTCATCCATATTATATGACAGACTTGAGTACAGCCCTTGTCATAATAGCTGATGTAATTAATTAAGTTATCCAATAAAACATCATCCCAGTGAATCATGCAGTTTCCATACAAATATTTGAGATGCTCCCAAATGACCCAGACTTCCACCAGTTCATGACGACCCTAACATACAATACAAAATTTTCAAATGATAGCTGCAGAAGGTTGAACTTTTAAAATGAATGCTGCACTTACCCCACTCTACCTTACAAGGTAATTTCAAGAAAACTTTTTATCCACTACAACAGAATCTATTACAGACTAAGGACAGTTAGGCCTAGCTCAGTTTATTAAAGCTCAAAATATTCCTTAACCCTCCAGAAACTGGAGTATTAAAGTGGATGAGTGTGAAACAAAATGCTACCAATACTATCAATCATGGAACATAAACCTATAAGAGTATATTTTAAATGTATTTCAGCAGAACAATACTTGTACAAATATAATAGGTTACTAGTAGATTACCTTTAATCCAATGATGTAATTGGTTTTGGTCATTACTTGATATCACTTTACATTTTGATGCAAAGTTAGCCTTTTTTACACAATCTGGATCAGCACAAATACCACAACGATCGCAGTATACTCCATTACCATTAAGTAACATTGATTCACATATGGAACAATACCATGTCTAAAACAAAAAAGTCAATAAAGAAGTTGAATATATAGCTTAAAAGCTGTGGATATTATAAAAAACATATTCAAGTAAACACCTTTGCAGTATCTTTCACAGGTGTCCAACTATGCCCATTGAGGGTTGCTTTGATAATAATTTGTCCATCTCCACTCAATTTCTTAAATATGTAAAAACTAATTATACACAACAGCACCGCAACAAAGAAACCCGTGAATCCATAGGGAGGAAACAAGTCACCCATCCACATTTTAGGTTTAGGTATCACTGAAGACACTGCTATTAGGGTGATTTTATAAACATTGGTAAGCCTTGAAGAATCATGATCATTTTCCATTAAAATTTATATAGAACAATCATTCTCTGTAAACTTAATTATACAAAAACTACTTAACCATAACAGAAATATAAATTTGTATGTAAATAAACAAATCGAAGCAATCAATCAATCCAAGTCGGGTCAATTATCGATTGTATCATTGGGCTCTCGATAACAACCGATGAATCGACAGTTCTTAGCCTTGCCCTGTATAAGCTGGGCAAGCCTGCAAGCCACCTCAATCAAACGAAAAAGAAGAAGAAAAAAGCCACCATAACATTCATAATTTTGTATCGTGGTTCAAATTTTAATTAAATCTTTAAATTTAAAAATAATCATAGCGTAGGAATACACAGTAGTTTTAAGTTCAATTATAAACAATGGGAACTAAAGTCAAATTGAAAGAATTGTAAGTATTATTAGATGCAAACATAATGTTATTTATTATTTAAACTTTTTTCTTTTCAGTTTTGAAATTGAATCTAAACATGATGCGTTCTACACTGGAAGTAATTTGGAATGGATTGAAGACATACTATATTGTCAAACAAGCTCCAGTATTAACTTATTAAATACAACAACTGGGTTAATTGATAAAAAAATTTGCCATGAAGATTCTGAAAATACAGATACAATCCAAACTTTTACTACAGATGGTATTAAAGTTATTACTTCGCATAAAAGTGGATTATTAAAGCTGTGGAATGAAAAAGGCGAGTTACAAAATATGTGGAGGTATATACACAAAGGTCCAATAGCTAGGTTAACGTTAAAAGCTACACAATTGGCTAGTGGTGGTTGTGATGGTATAATCAGATTATGGGATCTTCAAAATCAAATATGTTTGCTCAGTCTTAAAGGCTGCCAAGGAGTTATAAATGTTGTAGAATTCCATCCAGAAGAGAGTCTGTTATTTGCTTCAGGTGATGATGGAAAAATTAATTCATATGAATTAAAAAATGGAGAGTTAATGTTCATATACTCTGGACATTACAGCAAAGTAACATCTTTTGTATTCTCCCATGAAAAATCATTTTTTGTTTCTTGTAGTAGAGATAAAGTTATAATACTTTGGGAGGTTGGCAAAATTGAACCTTTAAAAGTAATTCCACAATATGAAGCCATCGAGACCATGGTTTTATTACCTGTCAAGTTTAAATTACCAAATTTTAAGTCTGAACCTAAAGGAATATATGTAGCAGCTGCTGGAGAAAAGGGTGTTATTTCTGTATGGGATGTTAAAATTGCCAAGCAGGTCAGTATCCTATCTTTCTATAGGCGTAGAGTGTTATATCTTATTATAATGCACACATTTTTTTCCGTATTTTGTTATTCTTACTAACTCTGGTCAAGTCACATCCATATCTGTAAAATTAGTGCTATCTCTTGATTCGATGTCTTTCTTAGTCTCCCTCTATCTTTGTTCTGTACTTTACCTCTATAAAGTTAGCAGAGCCACTTGCAAATAAATCGATGAAACCTATTCCAATAATTGTCGTGAATGTAAAAAATGTGTCGCGCTCTTATTTTTTTTTTATAGTGGGTGGCTCTGCTAACTTAATATTAAGTTAGCATTGCCACTCACAAATAAACATCAGATATCATCACAATTGATAGCATATATATACCTACCTTTTTCTTTAAATTTCCTGGTTTTTGAAGAAATTTCGCATTTTTGGCAACAGCGGATAAGTATAATGACACTTTTTTGTTTTTTTTTTCTAATTTGGGAAATCGATAGACTGGTGAACTTTTTTTTATATTAATCTACATACTTCAAGGTACTTGTACCTTTGGTCTAAAATGACCCATACCGACTGGCCTACTATATCCTTATGGAAATGTAAAAACAAGGTCTACTATCAATAAATGATTAAAAATTGAATAGATGAGGCTTTTACTTGATGTAGATCCATACTAAATGATGGAATAAAACGATTTAATTTGTTAAAATCTTCATTATATTGAAATTGAAGTTTTGTGACGCGTTTCGCTAACACAAGTTGAACATAGGTTCAAATATAATGTAGATTTTAACGAATTAAATTCTTTCATTCCATCAATTATTAAAAAGTTCAATAAGTGAAATATTTATCCAAATCATGGCGCATATCAATATCCTTAAGCTGTTTTTATAAAACCAATTTTCTCATGCTTTACTATCAGAGTTTCTGAGATACATTCTTCCTACCTTATTCGATCACCCGGTATCTAGCGCAATTTATTGGAACTTCTTCTAGTTCTTTACGTCAGGTTATGTTTGAGCGACCTGGGGTCTCGACGCAAAAGATCTGACCGTTACGCTACGTTATGTTACGTTGCTTCGTTATGTGCCTTGCTTGCGTGCTTGTGCTCTCTCCTTAGTCTCTCTCTCGTTTACGAAGCAGCGATTCATATGCTCCGGCCGGGACTCGAACCCGGGCCGCCCGCGTGGAAGGCGAGCATTCTACCACTAAACCACCGATGCTATATTAAAATTCTATGCAAAGCTGGTATTCGCAGTGCTGGTGATCTACTTGAATTTGTTCGGATAAATTTTTACTATTATTTCCATATTTTTTTTTGCGCGATTGATCTTTTTTGTTCATTTCGAAGAAATTTAAATTATTTTATTCGGAATTTATTCCAATACGATCGCGCAAAAAATGGTATAATTATCTCGAACGTTAAGGGTAATTACAACGTGTGTATGTAGATTCCTCTCGTAAAATTGTACAAAATGATATGAGGATTAAGGGGTCGAGCACATTTACTTTTCGAAATACAAGGTGTTGAAATTTTGAAAACTTGAATGTTTTAATTCGATAACTTTAAAATGGATGGATAGATTGATTTCACATTTGGCAGGTTGTTTTTAAATGTAAAAGGGCATATTTTGAAAGAATTAGTAGTTTGTGCAACTAGTGTGGATATCATGGCCATATCGCACGAGGACGAAGTTTGAGCACGACGCCGTAGGCGGAGTGCTCAATCATTCAAGTGCGATATGGACAATCGACACGAGTCGAGCAGCATATTTTTTCAACGACCAACTTAAGAATCTAGAAAATAAAAATTTCTATAAACTGTAATATAACTTCAAATTAAAAATTTGACAATTCAATTTCATGTTTCCACTAATTTTGTGGTAAACGTACAGTTCTTGAATGTCCAATTTGTATAATGCTACGGTTTCCCTTTTTAAATATACGATGCTGTTATAAGTAGATGTTGCCAGTCGGACTCCCTCATGAAGGGTACCGTACCATTACCTATAATAATGAATATTCTGCCAAATATATCAAACGTCTACCTGTTGTCGTTATTAATATCAAGCAGAATAATTATTTAAAAATGAAATTAACAATAAAAAAAACTTCGTCACGGTGAATCGAACCCGGGTCTACCACGTGAGAGTCTGGTTTGCTTACTACTCGGCCACCGAGGCATATGCAAATTGTTTATATATAACGTCAAATGTATTACATAATTTGTGCTTAAAAGGAACTAAAGTTCCTACCGTGTGTCCCGGGACACGTTCTACCTTTTTTTTGGATAATTAGTCATAACACTTGGACTCTTATAGTTCACCAGATCCATATTATTCTAGTTTAATTTTAAATGTTTTATTATTTACAGGTATACGTGCAAGGAAATTCTCTAGTCAGCAAAGCTGCTGAAGAAGGTGGACTAGCCGTAACATTACTCAAATGTAATTATAAAGATAAATCTATCGCAGTTGCAACAATCGATCACAATATCATAATTCACCATTTGAAATCGTTCGTATGTCTCAAACAATTCACCGGATTTTCAGATGAAATTTTAGATATAACATTCGTAGGTAAAGACGATTCTCATTTAGCTGTTGCCACCAATTCAAAAGATATCAAATTATATTCCAATTCCACTATGAACTGTCAGATTTTACAGGCACACACCGATATAGTTTTGTCTTTAGCCTCCAGTCCAATAAATCACGATCTTATGTTATCATCTGGGAAAGATAACTCAGTAAGACTGTGGAAGCTAGTCGATAATAGTATAATGACTTGCATAGCGACAGGTCTAAGACATACAAGTTCAGTGAGCTCCGTTGCGTTCAGTCAAACTGATTGTAATTTTTGTGTCTCGGTTAGTAAAGATATGTGTTTAAAATTATGGGAAATTCCAAAAAAAATTGAATCGACCACGACACTAAACTGTACTCAGACAACTCTAGCTCATCAAAAAGATATTAATTATGTAGCGGTATCTCCGAATGACAAAATCATAGCTACCGCTTCTCAAGATAAAACCGCTAAACTTTGGAATGCCTCATTGGAATTAATAGGGACTTTGAGAGGACATAAAAAAAGTCTCTGGTGTATACAATTTTCTCCTGTAGATCAAGTAGTTGTTACTTCATCCTCTGATTGTACGATTAAACTGTGGTCCATAGCGGACTTGAGTTGTCTTAAAACGTTCGAAGGACACGACGCCAGCGTGTTGAAGGTTCATTTTCTATCTTCCGGTATGCAACTTTTAAGTTCAGGAGGTGATGGTTTAATAAAGTTATTTAATCTTAAATCTTCTGAATGTATTAATACTTTCGATCAACATGAAGCTCAAGTTTGGGCAGTTGCTATTAGACGTGATGAAACTGGTATAGTAACAGGAGGTAGCGATTCAATTCTTATAAAATGGAAAGATGTAACGGAGGAAGAAAAAATTAAGAAATTAGAAGAAGCTGCAGAATTGGCACTACATGAACAGAAACTAAGCAACTATTTAGTGAATGGTGATTACTTGAAGGCTCTTAAACAAGCCTTGAAATTGAATAAACCCTTCCAAGTATTAAAAATAGTGGAAACCGTGATTAGGAAAAGCTCTACAGGTTTAGCTGATACTATAAAAAGTCTAAGGAACGATCAAAAAGATAATCTCTTTAAAACTGCGATTATATGGAACATGAACAGTAAACATGCGCACTCTGCGCAACTTGTTATCAATATTTTGCTGAATGAAATGCAAACTGATAATTTTGTGCCTTCTGGTCTTAATTCTGCGCTTGAAGGAGCACTGCCTTACACTGAAAGGCACATGAAACGGTTAACGCAATTGATGCAAGATTTGCAATTTGTGAATTATGTTGTAAAATGTATGAAGCCACATGCTTAGATTGTAAATATTGTTTTATTTTTATATATATAATTATATAAAATACATTTTTATTAATAAATTCCAATTTTCTCTTTATGTGATATAGGAACCTATAAACCCCATTTTTTAATCAAAATAACATTTTTCTACTAGTGGAAATAGTTATTTATGTACCAAGGACGAAAAACTATCCATTATAGTCGAGTCTGCAAGTTGATAGCCGAGGGTAGCAAGCAGGCGAGACAGTTATTCGTCGACTTCTACTGTAACGCGTTTTCTTCCTTCACGTGGCTCCTGCCACACGAACACGTCACTATGACCATCCTCAGTGCCGGACGGCCAGGTGAGATAGTGAGAAAAATCTCGCGGGGCCCACCCCCCATTTTGGGTCTCGGGGCCCCTAGGAAAACAGACATGGAAACAATAATTTAAAATTAATTAAGAAAAAAGGTCAAATTTCGAAATCGGTTAATGCCAGAAACATGACAAACGCAAATATTCACTTTCAATTTGGTAGGATTTCTTGAGGACCTCTTGCAACGTGGCAACTGTGATGCGCGAGTATGTATGGTTGGTGGGCGGTTTTGGTGCGCGGCGCGCTGGATTACTGATTAGTCGTATGCGAGACCGGAGACACTGAGACAGCAGAAAGTAAAGCCTGCCTGTGTCCAAAAATAATTTTATTTGGCGTAGTTGCAAACGCGGCCAGGGGCCGGTATTCTCAGGCCCTCGCTTGGAGCGATGTCGTTGAATGCGAGGGGATCGAAATTCATTGCTGTCTCGATTCTCATGCCCTCTCCTCGCAATTGGAACGCTCCCGCGAAGAGGAGTGCTTTATTTCAGTCGCATTCTCATCACTGACATATTATATGTCAATAATTTGCATGTAAATAGACAATTCTAACTCTCAATTTTTATTGAAGCAGTGTTAAAAATTATAATTGCATATAAATCATTTATAATTGTAGTCATATTATATAAGGGATTGTAGTCATCTTAGGTATATTGGACTACTAGAAGGTCTGGAACACAGAACACACCCAAGGTCTGGAAGAAGCATTTGAATTTAAATTCAAAACACAGAACCAAAAACTATCTTGACATTAATGTCAAAATACGTTGAAATCGCGGTGTTGCCGTAGCTAGTCGCCCGTGATACAAATTTGCGAGTGCAATCAAAGAATACACGTTAGGTTGTGTATTCTTTGGTCAAAGTCAAAGTGAAAATGTCAATAAGAAATATACATAAATATTATACAAATGGTGAGTAGGATTTAAAATTAGTTCTACATATTATAGATTTATTTAGGATTTCAGTTCTAATAAAGGAAATAAAAGTAAGTTTCACTAAATATAATTCGTCATGTAGTGCAGAAGTAAATATTTTTGTCCACTTCGCAATTTGTAGTAAGAATAAAACATTTTTCAAATCTCCATTTGATATTAATCAAAGTGAACAGTGCTACAAAAGTTTGGAACTTCCTTCTACATCCAATGATCAAAGGTTGTGTGAAGATCATTTTAATAATTATGCATTTATAGGTTCATTATGCAAAATAATTATTAAATTTGTTTTACTTTTGTAATCCTTACATCGATCATGCATCGTAACATAATATAATACACCACCAAAAGTAGTTGAACATAATAATAATACCCAAGCTTTTGAAAATACCGTATTGCCTGTATTAAAATGAAAGCTTATTTTTTCTAACTCAAACTCAATTTGGAACATCTAACTAACAAACTATGTTTGGAATCTAGTACTTTAAGTAAAATAAATGAAACAGTTTAAATAATTCATCTCTCAAGAAGAATGTATTATATTAATAAAGATCTGAGTTATTTCAAAATTAGATCCAGCAGGCTTAGATTTTAAAAAAAGTAGTACTGTTAACTGCAAGAAACATAAACTTTCGTGGTCAATAACATTATCCATTTATAAATAGGGACCACAAGATGATGTTTTTAAACATTTTATATCTTTGCCCAGTAAATCTACTTTACAATTACTTCTACGATCAGTGTGCCATTTGAAACTGGAATTAATAAAGCAATTTTTGATATGCTTAAAGAAAGTATTGTGAAAATGAAGCATAATGATGAAAATTGTGTCTTGTTATTTGATGAAATAGCTCTATAAGAACAATTGACTTTGGATGTGTCTAGCGACAAAGCTATAGGCATAAAAATTGGAATTCTACTGTAGATAGGGTTAAACTTAGCTCAAAAAAGTTTGTCACCTTATAAATTAAAAAATAATATGAGTAGTAAGCGGACTAGCAAATAAAAATTATGTTTTTTCTTTGTAATTTACGGTACTGTGTTTTATTTATTTTGTTCCAGACCTGTTCCTGCCTTCATAGAAATGGAGAATCTACTTTCTTTTTGTTGTTTTTGTGAATAATTTTAAAATAATGTGCAATTTAATGTGATATTGGATTAACTACTAAATATAAAGTAAGTTTAATAAAAATATGTTATTTTTTGATTCATAATATATAAATATTTGATAAATTGATAGTAATATAGATGTGGATTATTTGTTGTTATTATGGCAGTTTAATAAAAATTTTAAATTTGTGTTGATTTCTCATTTATCTAAATTATGTGTCTTAAAATTGTTTATTAATTATAATCATTTAATTGGAAAAAATAAAATATAATTTTATTTTTCGTAATGAAATAATTATATAATAAACAATTTTTAGACAAATTGTGAAATTCACCTACCCACAATCCAAACTAAACAGTTTAAATATCCCGCCTTCAAAAATTAGTTCCGCCAGTCCTTCCTGGTGCGCTTCGATCAACGTGATGCCAACTGTTACTACAGGGTCGACAACTCTCATTATATTATATTTCTCTATGTCTAGATCAGTGTATCTCTGTGAGTGTATCAGAGTGTATCGAAGTACGCCGACCTAGCATGTCATGTCTTATGTTATGTTTTCGTTATTGGTAATAAAGCCTATTTTATGTTATAAAGTATTGTTTACTTTCAAACCAGGCACCTTAACACTAATAAAAATACTTGATTTATTTCATTCTAATTATAGATGTTATTGGTAAGAATTGGTATTGGTGAACCTTATATAACTATACATTGACAACATTACAGGTCTGTTCCAAGTTCCAACCGCAGTCAGTAATTGTCAGACAGAGATGAAAATAATTTCGAACAATCATTTGTCGGATTGCGCCTTCCTTCTAATAAATCGTTATTTTGAACATGTGGTTCATTTGCAAATTGTTCATGAATATTATTATCATCTACATTCACATCATCATCATTGTATAATGGAATATTATTATCAATGCAAATATTGTGCAACACAGCACAAGCATTTACAATTTTTCCAGCAACTTGTGGGCTATAATGTAAAGTTCTGTGTTTCAATGGACATCTAACACGATTCTTCAAACGACCGTGACATTGTTCTACTATTGAACGAATTCGCCTAAATTCCCTATTATATGCAAGCTCAGGAGTAAGTATTTGGCAGGGGTCCTGGCAATATGGGTGTCATCAGCCATGGTCTAAGTGGATATCCAGAATCACCTAAATATGACAAACTGTTATATATGGTGAAAATATATTTGTTTACATTAACTAATAAATAAAATGCTCCCATAGGCTCAGCAGGTAAATTTTGCATGAACCTAAAAATATTAGAATTTTGCCATACGTAGCTATCATGAGTACTACCGGGATATCTTGCATTCACGTTCATTATTTTTCTGTTCTCATCGCAAATCTGTAATGGGAAAGTTTAAAATGATATATTCTCAACAAAATATATACTTACAATTTGAACATTCAAGGAATGGTAACGTTTGCGGTTTAGATATATATGCTCGTTTTCTACAGGCCTCACAATAGCTACATGAGTTCCATCTATACAGCCTACTATAGCAGGATATCCAAAAGTACCTATTATGAAATCTGAAAGAAAAATCAGTTAATATTATAAATATTTTTTTCATTGAAACTATACCGTTCTCTAAGATTTGTTAATTCATTAACATTTCTGGGAAACTGTATAAAACGATTTAAAATATCAGGTTCATGAATTGCATTGAGAACTTCATGGAGACTTCTAGAAACCGCTGGCTGACTTATCGATACTACATGATTCCTTCCTACATCGAGCTGATAACTTCCTCCAGCAAAAAAGCGTAATGCAGCTAATATCTGTAAAAAATAATTTCACATGTGAAATAACTACATGGAAAATGGAAATAGTTATATACCTACCTTTGTTCGAATATTTAAAGAACTTATTCTCTGAGTGGGTGTAAAGTACGGCTCCAACAAATCTTCTAAGCTCTCCACATCAGCTTTTCTCAGTCTTAACAGCTTGACGAAGTTGTAGTCTGACAATGCGAATGGGTCATCCGGAAAATTTCCCAATTTTCAATCATGTGAATCATAACATAAAATGGTTATAGCAGTACTCATTCCTGCAGAAACTCTAAAGGAGGAGGAGCTTCAATATGTATCAAAAATTCAATAGACTATAGTTTTGAATCAAACGTTAACATGAATAATGATCAAACTCTTAACTTTGTAAGTATTAACTTAAGTGAAAGCAATATCAGACTGTGTGCTCTTTATAGGCCACCATCCTTACCGGTAAATGAGTTCATATCAGTATTAGATCAAATTTTAAGTAAAAAAAATCCGAAAACGATCCTAATAGGGGATATGAATGTTAACTTATTGAACAATGCAGCACCAGAGGTAAATACTTACAAAAATATAATTACTCTAAATGGCTTTAAAATATGTAATAAAATAAATAGTAAAAATGCAACAAGAGTAACTGCACAGTCAAAGACTATAATCGACCATGTGATCTCAAACAAACAAATAAGTTGTGATGTTAGAATTAGTCATAAATATGTATCAGATCATAATATTTTAGAAATAAGTTTAGTTGAAAAAGTAAAAACCAAAGAGAAAAAAGTTATAAAAAATCACTTTGTACTCAATCAATCATTATTCAAGCATAAATTTGAAGAGTCCAGTAAAAAGACAAAAATTAATTCATTTGAACTTTTGGTATCATCAATTCAAGCCAGTAAAAAAGAGGCAACAAATTCATATAAGCTGAAGCACAGAGACGGAAATGATTGGATAACCAAAGAATTTTTGGATCTCATGAAAAAAAGGGACGGGCTATATAATTTAAAAATAAAAAATCCATCTGATGAAATAATTCAAGCTCAATTCAGGAGTCAAAAAAATATTGTAAATAAAAGAAGGAAGTTGCTAAAAAAGGAATTTTTCGAAAAACAATGGGAAAAAACAGGAAACAATAATAAAAAACAATGGAAACTTATTAATGACATAGTAAAAGGAAAAGTTGGTAATAGTGAAATTGAATATATTGAACAGGATGGAGAAAAAATATGTGATCGTAAAGAAATAGCAAATACATTCAATGATTACTTTGTAAACATAGGGAAAAGTATAGCAAACAATATAATTAATATCAATAACTATGATACAACTAACTTTGAGGAAGTATATAACAACTCAATAATATTATATGACACGAATGAAAAGGAAATACTGGGAATTTTAAACGAATTGAATAGAAATGCAGCAGCAGGACATGACCAAATTAATACAAGAGATATTCTGACATTGAAAAACACCATAGTACCAATATTAGTATTTTTGATCAATGACGTTTTTCATCAAGGTATCTATCCAGAAATACTTAAAGTTGGTGAGGTTATTCCGTTACACAAATCAGGTTCAACCAATGTAATTGACAACTATAGGCCAATTACAATAGTATCATGTTTATCAAAACTAATAGAAATAGCAATTAAAAAACGCATGGTAACATTCATAGATATCAATGTAAAATTTGATAGATACCAATATGGTTTCCAAGAAAATAGTGGCACCCTTAGTGCTACGGTAGATTTTATAAACTACATCTCATCCAAGCTTAATGAGAAATATTTTGTATTAACAGTGTTTGTAGACTTGCGGAAGGCTTTTGATGTAGTCGATCATAAAATACTTTTAAATAAAATAGAAAACATGGGTATCAGAGGGAATCTGCTCACATTACTTACAACTTATCTACTTAATAGAGAGCAATATGTAGTTGTAGGAAATAGATTCAGTGACATTCAACAAACAAATTATGGAGTGCCTCAAGGATCGGTCTTGGGCCCTTTCTTATATACATTACTTGTGAGAAGTTTGGATAAAGCAAAACTGGTCGCAAAATATTTTACTTTTGCGGATGATACTATTCTGGTCTACACAAGTACAGATTCAAGAGAACTGGAAATATTGGTGAACAATGACTTGGAGAAATACCAAGGATTGTTGATAAAAAACAAGCTGCAAATAAATTTGAAAAAAACTACTTATATGCTCTTCGCTCAAAAAAATAAAAACTCAGCAGAAATGCACATTAAAATAGGAAATGAAAGTATAAATAGAGTGGATAGTACAAAATATTTAGGTTTAATATTGGATGAGAACATAAACTGGAGTAAGCATGTTCAACTTATAGAAAAAAAAGTCGTAGCAATGATTGGTGCACTATACCGATGTAGGGATTACCTGTACAATTCGACATTGAAACTAATCTATAATATGCTTATTTCTTACCAATCTTCAGTTACCTAATTCCTGTCTGGGGCACCTGTGGGTTAACATTAATGAATAAAACACAACGAATTCAAAATAAGGTTGTGAAGGTTTTATTTAACTACAGTTACAGAACATCAACAGTTATAGTTTTCAAAGAAACTGGTCTTCTTCAAATAGCAGAAATATTAAAGATTGAACAAAGCAAATTCCTGTACAAAGTGATAAATAATAATTTCAAATGTAATACGCAATTAGAGATAGTGAACAATGTACATACTCATGATACCAGAAGACATAACTCATTATATTTAAGTAATGTAAGAACAAACATAGCTTTAAATAGCCCACTGAACAGAAGTATACAGACATTTAACAGTTTGCCAGAGTCTATTAGGGATAGTCTAAATATTAACCAATTCAAATATAAATTAAAAATGTATTTTCAAGAGGAGTTTGGGAATTAATTGAACTCATAGGAGTGATGTTTGATTCACGTTAAATTTGTTAGATTTTAGTATATAAATTGTAGATAATTTGTTCCGTGACCGGCACTGTGTTGCCGATTTGGAAATGAGTCTCTTGTTCAAATAATGCTGTTGGTAAATCAAGAAATGTAAATTTGTAATTATGTATTATATTATTTGAATAAAGTTCTTGGAAAAAAAAACAATCTGATCAAAATTAGCCATAATTGAAAAGAACACAATATACCATAATACTTAACTAATGGTAGCGTAGCAGTTGCAATAGAAATATATTCGAAAAAAAAACAATCGAACTTGAAAAACGGCAGGCAGTAGCATACACGGTTACCACTTACTAACCGTTTTCAAAGCGCACTGCGTTTTCTTGAAACCGATACGCATGGCTTACAGAATGCCGTAATCTACCTGCGCCACGTAAATTGACGTCATAAAAGCTGACCGTTCCAAAGCGTATAGCAAATGACAGATAGAGAATACGGGTCCAGGTAAATACAACTCTATATATCGGGTCGCCCAAAATATATAATTACCTTATTTTGTATCCAAGTTGCTTGTGAGCGCGTTTTCTCAAAATTAAAAATTGTCAAAACGCGTTTACGGTCTAGTTTGTCTGAAAATTTATTAGAAAAAATTATTTTGCTTCTGGTTGCAGAAAGCTCACTGTATAAAAAATGTTAATTGGTTAAAGTAAAGTAATTATTATATATTTGCGGTTCTTCACTCCTATTTTTATTTACTTTCTTCCTTTTTGATGCCAAAAGTTTATTTATAGGTCTTCAGTTCCTCGTTTTAGAGTTTATTTTTGTATTGGTTGTATTTATTTTTATAAGAATATTTATTTGGTTTGATTTATTAAAAAACGTATTTATTTTTATAATTTGTTTATTTTGTCTCAGTACGAAAACCAATAATTTGTTGAAATTTCCGAATGCGACTCAAGAAATAGAATCAACCTGGTAATTGGGGGCCCCAATTTTTCAAAATCTCACTTGGCAAGGATAGGCCAGGCCGGCACTGACCACCCTTGACTTTAAATCCCTCGACGGAATGCTCAGGCGCCAGATTTTTAACGTGATTTGCTCCACGGCCCCTTGACTCTTAGCGTCAAGAGTTCCAGATAGCCTCAGATGGAGGTTACGGTTGATAACAGGATTTCAATCCTCTAGTCTATTAATACTGTGGTCCTTTTATTTCTGAATCTACAGGGATAAGCAAGATAAAGGGGAAAAATATAGGTAGAAACGGTCGAGGCCGGTCAGTTTATCAAATACACCTTAAATCGGCCGGGTAACCGAACAAGTTGTGGCTAAGCCTCTTGCAAGTTCGGGAAACCCTTTGGATTCAAAGGAGACACGGGAAGTTACTAATAAAATGTACTGAACCACGGAACGAACGTCTAAATCTGCCGGGTAATTGAACGAGTTGTGGCTAAGCCTCTTGCAAGTTCAAGAAACCCTTCGGAATCAATAAAGACACGGGGAGCTACTAATAAAAGATATTGAACCACGGAACGAACGTCTAAATCTGCCGGGTAATCGAACGAGTTGTGGCTAAGCCTCTTGCAAGCTCAAGAAACCCTTCGGATTCAATAGAGACACGGGAAACTACTAATGTGACGGTAATAAAGTAGAGTGCTAAACGAACGGTTCAAATCTGCCGGTTAATCGAACAAGTTGTGGCTAAGTCTCTTGCATGTTCGACGTACCCTTTGGATTCGAAGGAAATATTAAGAAAACTATTATTTAGACAATGAAAGAAAAAAGGTAGAACGTGTCGCGGGACACACGGTAGGAACTTTAGTTCCTTTTAAGCAAAAATTATCTAATACATCTGACGTTATAGATAAACGATTTGCATATTCTTTGGTGGTCGAGTAGTAAGCAAGCCATACTTTCACGCGGTAGACCCGGGTTCGAATCCCCGTGAGGAAGTTTTTTTTATTGTTAATTTTATTTTTAAATAATTATTCTGCTTAATATTAACCCTTAAAAGCCCTGCGTTACTTATATGCAACGGCTGCAGTGGATTCATGAAGTGGATTACTGTGCTTGGGTTTTTCCATTTCGTGGATAGATGGTGCTGCCTATGTTACTAAAGAGACATCATTTTATATATTCTAAACATCAGTTGCTGGAATATTGTTGTTTATGTGCGTTTTAAAAGCAGACAAAAAACAGCTGATTAATAAGAGAGTGAAAAATGGAAACCAATTTCGAGTAAGTGTGATAAAATATTGAAACTACATTACTTCAACCTTGAATATCTTTAGTGTAATCATTAATAAGTATATTTTGGACCCTCTTAGGTTAGATTTGGGAAAACTGTTTTGTATTTTGTTACCGCTTACCTAAAAGTTGTTTGTTACATAATATGCAAAGCTAGGCCTTCCTATTACCGTTTTTTCACAATAAGTCATTATGTGTGAATATAATATAGATATGTGTGTCTTTTGATAAATACATTATTTCAGAACGTATTTTTGTTCTTTCAAGATTTGGGGTTAAACCTTATGGGATTAGAGTTTACAGGAATCGTATTTGTCAGATGGGTAGATAAATACTGTCACTGTGGCCTCCACATGTCATGCATGGAGTTGAGCCAATATCCCAAGTAAGAAGATACTTGCAAAAGGAAAAGAAAGTCATAACAGTTCCACGACCAAATCTGATCTGATCTGATGGAAAATACAATGCATCAATGGGAGGAACCGATTGGATGCACGAAAATGTAGGAAGGTATCGCATAGGTATCCGTTCCAAAAAATGGTAGTGGCCTATATTTTCGTGGCTAATTGACGTCTCTGATATAAAAAATCTGGAAAGACTGTCACTCAACTTCAGTTCAGGCGAGAAATAGTAAATACTTACCTGTCAAAATACGGTACCGTTTCAAAAG